>JAWZTD010000137.1:6748285-6763643 GCA_035221335.1 Echites panduratus | reverse complement strand
TGCAGGAAATTACTGTAATCCAGAAATTGTTACAAAATTCTATCATAAGGTAAAAAGGAAGTCATGAAAATTGTTTCAGGGATTTACAAGAGTTCAATGAAAATTATTCTTAAACAGACCATCTTTTCATCCTTCTCGAGTAGAGTAGGTAAAGATTAAAGACGCTGGAATTAAGGTCTGAAAATGAATGAGAAAAACCTGATCTAATCTGGGTTTGAAATCTTCAACATTTTGGTTAAATATATGTACGTAGTTTTGGTTAAATTAATCCAATGGGCCTTTTATTTGTGGTTCATTAATCCTGTCGCCAGGTGGCCTGATTGACTTGTCTATCCCACATTGTTTTGGAATAGAAAGATGCCCCGAGATGACTCGCATAAAGGAGGATTCTTAACACAAAATTAAGCATACCTTTCTCGGCCTTTTGGCTAAGATCAAGTGTGTTGTCTGTTCTTATCAGTTTAATATCTTGATATTAACTCAACTTTTCTAGGGGAGGAGCTCACCGTGGCAGCTTGCTGCCAGGACTCTCATGCAACGCCTTGGCACTGCAGTTCTGTCTTGGCCTGGTGCACCCTACCAATTCAAGTTTCAATTATTTTTCTGCCAGCACTTTCTTATTTTAAAATCTAAACATATTGATTTTATGGCTTATCTTGTTGAATTGGAATATTCACTACTAGCAATGGCAAATGGGCGGGTCGGGGCGGGTTAGGTTGGTTGGGGAACCCGTCAAATCCAGGTGGGTTGGCGGTTCGGGACGTGTTTATAACGGGTTAGGCGGGTTTGGGACGGGTTGGACTGTTTGAGGACTGGTTTTGAGACGGGTTAATGACAGGTTCCGGTGCGGGGCGAACACGGGTTTAGGACGGGTCGAGGGTGGGCCGCGGGGAGGAAAAAAAATGAACCGTGCGAGTCCTAGGCCAACTGGCAGTGCTGGCGGGCTAGGTCACTGTTCATACGGGGCGGGGCGGGGCAGGGCAGGTTCCAACGGGACGGGCTGGCCATTGCTATTCAGAACAAATTATTGTTTTATGAAATTAAATAATTAAATTTATTTTTTTCCTAAAATTATTTTGATAAATTTTTATTTTCGTGAAATATTTTTGTCAATAATTTTGTTAGTTTTTTTCAAATTTCATTTAAGAAAAAATAAATTGATTATTTCTACAAGCATCATTGACTTTATTATTAATTAAACTTTATTTTTTATTATTTTGATCATTAATATAATTTTTTATAGAAAAATTAATTAAATTATTAAACCAAATCCTAAATATAGAAAATAATAAATAGAACTAAAAAATTATTAACAAAATAGTATTTGTAAAATTTTCTTAAAAAAAGGATTATGCCAATAAATAATTAAATAATAATTAATTAATTCTTTGTCCATAATATTCCCTCAAAAAAGGATCAAAAATCTTTTTTTGAATTAAAATTTTCTTCTAAAATATCTATTTGTTACGAAATCCAAAGTAACGATGCCTTCCGTTAAAAAATCTCTATGTCTTGATAATTTTTTCTTTCAAAAAATGATTATTTTCTAGGAGTGATTGCCATTTAGGATTCATTAATTTTCTATAAAACAAAGGTAAGCTGAATTGGGCAAATGGTCACATTCATCTTCAAGAAAAACTCTCTCGGATGCTCTTAGCTTACTTTTTGTCTTACCTTCAAATACTCTGCTATCAGATTTTGCCTACTAAAATGTTATATTTTGGCACCTTAGCATGTATGTAATGACGTTAGTTAATCTTTGATTACTTTTGTAACAAACATGTATCAAATGCAAATTTTCTAAGAAAAGAAAATCTGTGAGCAAAATTTGAAGCTTCATACCAATTTGCCTTACAAAAAAAAAATGGAACATATTATATGGCCTATGTGACTCAACACTTTCTTATCTCACATCCTCTATGGAGTGGGGGGTGGCCAAGTTGGCTTACACCCCCACACTTAAGTTTTTCCCTAGGGAAGGTCTTGAATTCGAAAGGTCTTGAATTCAAGTCATCATAGTGACGAGAAGGAAGGTATTTTTTTTGATAACTCTCTAGCTACTAGGGGTACATGCGAGATCTATTTTGTGCATATCCCTTGATTTACATACTCCAGATGGTTTAGGGGCGGGTGTTTGTTAGGTATTTTCTTTGATGACACTCTAGCTCTCAGGGCACATGCGAGATCCATTTCGTCCAGATGCTCGATTTACATACTCCAGATGGCTTAGGGGCGGGTGTTTGTTAGGTATGTTCTTTGATGACCCTCTAGCTCTCAAGGCACATGCGAGATCCATTTCGTGCATATCCCTCAATTTACATACTCTAGATGGTTTAGGGGTGGTTGTGTTTGGTACTACCATGATAGTACTGTTACTATAAAAGGATCAAGTGTAGTATCTGTTCTTATCAGATTAATATCTGATACGCAAGCCATTGGCTTGCAAGATATTAACCCAATCTTTTTAGGGGGAGAGTCCATCAAGCTAGCTTGCTGCCAGGGTTTTCATCCAGTCGCCTTAGCTTTGCACTACTGTTAATTCCTGGCGCACCCTACCAGATCATTACTTACAAGTTTCTGTGCCTCCTCGATGATATGTTTTAAGCTCTTTGATGTCTGTCCTACTTTCATCTCACTAATTGAATTTGAATTAGCAAAAACAGAAAATTTATTGTGGTGGGAGATATGAAATTTTGAGAAGGGTACTGATCTTGAATGCACAAAATTGATACTCCATGCCAGCAGTGATTCAAACACACTTTAGGCCTTTAGAGACTGTACATTATCTTCACAATCTACCAACAGTAAGGAAATCCATAAACCACAATCATTGTCTAACCAACAATTCAACCTCCTATTTTTCTTTTTTTTTTTCTAAGGGAAAATATTATAAGTGGACAGCAAAAGATAATAAGCTAAACATGAAAAGAAGAAAATCAATCCATATATGAGAACAAAATTCCTAGTGTAAAGAAACAAAAACCTTCCAAAATGATGTCACAAAATCATTGGATATTTGACCCATTTTAAATATTTTTACAACCTCATAACCTGTTTCTTGATCATCCTTAACAGACCAGCTTAGTAGCTGCCATTTCTGTTTCCTACTTGGTTTAGATATTTACTGTTCTTCTTTTACTCCTAGTTTGTTGGTTTAGATATTTACTTCTGTTAGTTTTTGAGCTTTTTGTGCAAAAGAAGTTGAATATTATTCTTTAAATACTCTTCTACATAATTCAACGAGAAGTATCCTTTTCTATCACTTCATTATTGTGTTATATGATATCAAAGCTGAAAATACGCTCACAAGTTTGATTTTTTTTCTCTTTCCTTTTCTCTCTCTGACAGACCTGCAACCATGGTTTCAACAACTCATGTTGTCATTGCTGATAATACCTGTTCCCCTTCAACCATTGTTCAGTTCAATCCTACCTCTCAACTCCCCATAAAGCTTCTCGGCAGCCACAATTTTAAAAACATGGAAAGCCCAGGTATCAATGCTCAAGACTGGTCAGAGCATCTTCAGCCACCTTGATAATCAACCCCCTCATCCACCATCACCAGAAATAACAACACTTTGCCAAATCCGGCCTATTCAGATTGATACTGGCCAAGACAAACTTATCGAGAATGCTATTCTTGCATCAGTAGATCCTACCCTGGCCTCAACTGTGGCCCTTGTCACTCCTGCTCATGCAGCCTGGACATCCCTCAACACTGCCTTTGCTAATAAATCCCAGGCTCGCATCTACAATCTTCAGGATCAACTATTTCGGATCATATTGAAAGACTCTCGTCCAGTCCCAGATCATCTTCGTAATGTTCATTCCATTGCCGACGAACTTGCTATTGCTGGGGAACCGATCAAACAATATCTGATTGTTGTCAAGATTCTCAATGGTCTTGGCTCAGACTACTGCTAGCAAATTTGCACATGCAAGTAAACAGTATCGTTTGACAAGTAATAAAGTGATCAAATGATTATTGTATAAGAGAGAGTTCATAAATAAAAGCAAGTACTAAACCAGCAAACAATTTTCTCCAAGTTAAAGGAATTGAAAAGTTGACTTTTGAGATTTAGGGCATGCTTTGATAGGTTATCCATTTGGGAAAATTTATGTTTAAATCGGAGTCCTTTTTTGTTTAAAAACAAAAAAAAATCTACTTAAACTTAAATTGAAACACCCATCTAAGAAGGAATGAGTTATATTTTTTTCTAAAGTGAAAAATGGATTCTAATCTAAACATATATTTTTCAGAATAGATGGACACCAACCCTTTCCCTAACCCGACCCAGACCACAATCGGTGAACCAGGAATTTGGCAAGTCAAAACCCAGGTTGGCCCGACCCTGTTGCCATAGCTAATAAATTCCTTTAATTCTCTTTCAAGTAATTAAAGAACTTAATCAATTACAATAACCCATTTTCACCATCTTGTTTATCCTCAATTGTGTCATCAATATCTTCACTAGGAATCCTCTTCTTGTCAATTTTTTGCAAATTCCTATTTTCATTTTTCATTTTTATGGTATTCATTTCTACATCTTTTCTCCTCTTATCTTACATTTATTATTTTTTTCTTTAAAACATTTATTATTAAATAGGTGCTCCTCTTAAAATTCAGAGTCTAACTCTACTATTAAATCTGAACAATCCTATTGATTAAAAACATGTAATCAAACAAACTACATCATATATCTTTATGTGTACGCTTCTTCTATTTACATGATTTTTTTAACCTTTCATATAGTCTGTTTTTTCTTTAAACCTATATTTCAATTAAAAAGTTTAGAATCTTAATTATTTGGAGAGAATTCAGAACCATTTCTACAGTTAGTATAAGTAGAAACTCTTTATACAAGCTCAAGGGTGTAGGTTTTTTTAACTCATCCCTCCTTTAACTCTGCATATACCTCTCATCTTTTGAGGATCGACAATGATTCCCACCATGGTTGTCAAAATTGTGATTTAAATCACAAAATATACTATTTCACAATCATATCATATAGAAAACTGTCAAACTCCTGTTCAAACTCAAAAGTACAATTAAACTTGGTGAAATCATGATTCAACTCACTAAACTCGATAAAATCACTTTATTTTACCGAGTTCACCAAGTCCACTTTTTTCCCCCAAATTGTTCTTTTTGTTCATTTGAATTTGATAGTAGAATTTGAAGACTTGATTCACTTGAATGAATATTACAAATTGATTATTGATATATAGCTGATTCAACTCACCTGATTGTTTGTAATTCTTCTATGCATTATGTGAATTTTGATATTGTGGAGTCAAGAGTGGAGGGACATGGGACTAGAGTCACAGTGTGAATGTGGGTTTGTAGCTACACTAAAGTTTTAGAGGTACATAAACTTTACGATTTAACAAGTTTATGGACTTCAAACGAGTTTAAAAACTTTGATTTTCATCTATTTTTGTTGTATCTCGAACTTGAGACCTCTCCAACTCAAGGGTTACCACTTCAATGTTTGATAAAAATTAAAAGAATAAAGAAAAAATTGACCCATAAAACTATGGATATTAATTGTAATTTTAACTTAAACTTTAAGATTTTGACAATGGATATCATTTCGATCCCACTGTAAATTGTTTGAATACCAAATTGGTAAAAAGAAAAAAGAAACCTTACTTGAGAAATAAACAGTGGACCAATTCAGCCAAAATAGAAAATAGCTAAAGGTTGTTTTGTGATTTTGTTTCAAAAGCTAAGTTTCGCTTCCCCATTTCTGTTTTCTCTATTTTTAGTTTCTTCTATATCTCCCTCCCATCTAGAGGTGGCAAGTGGGCCAGGACTGCCCGCCAACCCGTCGAAACCGCCCAAGTCTGGCCCGCATTGACCACCTAAACCTCTAATTAAATCTTTTTTAAAAAAATTTCTTTCTTGATTGTTTTTTATTGGTTTTTATTTGTCACATTGTTTAATTTAATTGACCTTTTAATTTAGAAATTGATAGATTTGGTTCATCCTCCCACCTAATTAACTTTGATTTTGATGAAGAACAATATAATATAACTAATTTCCCAATAATTGTAATTTGTAAATTTGAAATTGTATTTTTTTATTTTGATTTTCCACAACATTTCTAAGTTGAAGAATTTAATTATTATTTAATAAATTTATACATGTATAAGTTATTTATACATTTTTATAAAGTTCTAACGTTTTAAAGTTTTTAATTTATAAAATTTTCAAAAGTCTAACTTCTAATTTCTACAACTAATAAATTTTAAACGTCTAATCTTAAAGGATTAACTTCTAAAATTTTAAAATTTCTAACTTATACTTCTAATAAATTTAAAACTTCTAATTTTAAAGTAAAACTTTAAAAATTTCTAACTTTTACTTCTAATAAAATTTTAAACTTATAAATTTACAAATATTTAAGTTCAAAAATTTTTAGAGTTCTAACTTATAAGTGATTTCACTTAAACGTTGGAAAATAGGTCTCAAAGAAGGATTAAGTAAGTTTTAAAAAGTTTTGATTAATTAAAATATAATGGATATACTAAAATGAGTTTAAAAAAAAATTACCAACTCACGAGAACAGCGTGGCCCATAGAGGCGAGCCCACCTCAAGCCCACCAGGTCTGATTTCTTACTTTCTAGCCCGTCTCGGCTCGGCCTGGCCTTGCCTATCTCCTCTTCAAGCCCGCCTCTTCTTGATGAATTATGGGCCTCTAGCCTGCCTAACCCAGCCCAATAAGATTAAAAAATAACTAATTTTTAACTTTTAAAAGTTCAATCCTCGTCTTGAAAAAAAACTATTATTTTATTGAAAAGTGAGGTTCTATGGTGTAGTGGTTAGCACTCTGGACTTTGAATCCAACGACCTGGGTTCAACTCCCAGTAGGACCTTTATATAACACCTATTTCTATATTCATCCTTTTAAGTTTTTCTTTTTATTGAACCCACGACTTGTATTATGCAGGCTTCACCTTCAAACTATTCGGTCACATCCTTGAGTGCTTGTCCTTTTCAGTTAAATTATAGTTTGATCTCAATTTTTTCAAGCTATGATTCCTCATCATATTATGACAAAAAAAAAAAAAAGGTTCAAACCATCTTTCTCTAGCAAGTTAGACAACGAAACGGGTCATATAATTAACACTTGACCAAATTAAAAAGGTAAAAATGTAAAAATCATCTTTATAACTTAAAAATCGATGTCAACATTGATACCTTGGACAGAAACATCATTCTAGCAAGCATGTGAAAACTTGTTGTCTCCAAATTTGCCAACAAATGCAGTCAGACTTCTCATGGGGTCAAATATCCTAGCACTACTCTTTTTCAAGTATGCTTAACTTCTGAGTTTTGATGGGATCCCATGCATCAGTTCTGGTATGATCTCACCAATATTACCCTTGCAATTTTTCTCTTTTGTAGAGCAATAAAATATTTGAATCAGAGTGCTTTAAGTTTTTTTTAACCCCCTGTACCGTACAAACGACCCATGATAGTTTTGTATTAAGTAATGAAAACACATTCTACTCTTTATGATTCTAGAAGAGAAAAAAAAAGAATGACAAGACAATCACTATTTGATCCCTTTAAGTCAAATTATAGTTTTTTATGTCACTATGATTCCTCATTCATATTAACACAAAAATTTTTGGTCCAAACCACCATTTCCCAATAAATTAGATAGTGAAACTGGTCATGTAACTGACAATTTGACCAAATTAAAAAGGTGAAAGTATTAAAATCCTCTTTCCTACTTAAAAATCTGAGCCAATCTTAATGCCTTGGACTGGAACATCATTCTCCCTAAGTACTCTGGCAAGCATGTGATAACTAAAAAATATTGGGATATAAAAAATTCTCTTGTAGTTATTGGGATATAAACATGTATATATGTTCTCAAAAATATATTAATCTCTCAACAACAATTTTTGTAAATTATCTAGATTAAGTTTTCAATGGTGTTAACAATGAATTAATTATTCAAAAAATATATTACTCGAAGGGAGGGGTGAGTGCAAAAAAATAGTAATTTTTTTATACTTTTATTTTAATGTATATTAAAATAATATCATTTATACATTTTTTTTTTCCGTTTAAAACATTCATTATTAAATAATTGCTCCCCTTAATATTCAGAGAACTTTACTACTAAATCTTAACAATCCTATTGATTAAAAACGTGATATCAAACAAACCACATCATATACCTTGACGTGTATGCTTCTTTTATTTACATGATTTTTCAACATTTCAAAAATTCTTTTTTTTAACCTTAAATTTCAATTAAAAAACTTAGAATCTTAATTATTAGGAGAGAATTCAAGACCATGTCTATAGTTAGTATAAGTAGAAATTCTATAAACAAGTTCAAGGGTATAGGTTTTCTTAACTCATCCTTATAGGTTTCTTAACTCATCCCTCCCTTAACTGACCTTATACCCCCCACCTCCTGAGGATTGACATCGATTCCCACCATGGCTGTCAAAGTTGAGATTTAAATCACAAAATCATACAATTTCACAATCATAACATATAGAAAAGTGTCAAACTTGGTTCAAACTCAAAAGTACAACTAAACTTGGTGAAATCATGATTCAACTCACTAAACTCGATAAAATCACTCGATTTTACCAAGTCCACTCTTTCCGCCTAAAGTCCAACTGAAAGTTGAATTACACTATTAAATACCCATTGAACTGACCAACGAACACTTCAAATATGAATGTAATAACCAATTCTAGTTCAATTACTTTATTCTTTTGGCATTTTCTTCTCTGAGCTTCTCTTCTTCTTCTAGTCTTCTTCAATTGTCTCAAATTTCAATTTCAAATCAGTTCAAGGCAAGGTAGAAGAGACTAGAGCATAGAGGTTAATATTCTGACGAGCTGTTCTCTTCATCATCTCCTTGTCTAGGTTTTGCACATCTTTCTGTTCTTTGACTGTGACTAAAAACCGAAGAGGAAGGTTAAAGGCAAACTTAGTCCAGTCCCAGATGTTTTTTTTGTTACTTGCCCTTGCCTGCTTCTGCTTAAGCTTAACTGCTCATCTGGTCTAGTGTTGTAGTGTCTTGTCCTATTGGTTGTTACTGCTGAAGCTTGAAGGCAAGTGTTTTGCTATTTTTTCTTGACTTCATAGTAGTTGGCTTGGCTCTTCAATCTTCTGTAGTTCTATTGTGTCTCTTGTTACTCCTTCAGTTTTAAAAAAATTGTTCACTTTATTCATTTGAATTTGATAGTAGAATTTGACTACTTGATTCACTTGAATGAATATTACAAATTGATTATGGATATATAGCTGATCAACTCACCTAATTGTTTGTAATTCTTTTCTAGGGACTAGAGTCATAGTGTGGTCAGTGGTATGGAGTTTGTGGACTGTGAATGTGGGTATGTAGCTGCCCTAAAATTTTAGAGGTCATAAACTTTATGATTTTATGAGTTCATGGACCTCAAGCTAGTTTATACACCCTGATTCTCATCTACTCTTGTGTCTTGAAATTGAGACCTCTCTATCTCAAGGGTTACTGCTTCAATGTTTGAAGAAAATTAGAAGAATAAAGAAAAATTGAAAAAAATTATGGATATTAATTTTAATTTTGAGTTACACTTCAAGTCACTGTTAAAGATCCCCGATTGATGACTCTTTTCTTTCTTTCTTTTATCTTTTTCTTCTATGTTCTTCTTCTTCGTCACTTCCTTCCTCTTCTATTGAGATTTCAATTTTTTTTTCTCTTTTCCTTTTATCTTCTATTTTCTTCTTCTTCCATCAAGACACTGTGGAGCTTTGGCTGCAGACTCAAGTGCCCTTGGAAAACTGTGCAGTCTGTATAAACATACATGATAGATGCGCTCTTCTCTTATTCATAGCTCTAGTCTTTCCTAGTCTCAACAGCATCGAGAATGATACCCTTTCCCCTTTTTCCTTTTATTTTTTTTTCTAAATAATGTGCCAAATATCTAGTTAACAAGAAGTCCAAATAGATTATGAAGTTTTAAAATTTTAAATCATTCATGTTTCAAAATTAAAAAAAAAACCATTTTTGAACTTTCAATCCTTGTCTTGTAAAATTAACTATTATTTTGATTGAAAAGTGAGTTTCTATGGTATAGTGATTAGCACTTTAGACTTTGAATCCAACGATCTGGGTTTGACTCCCAGTAAGACCTTTTATATAACATCTATTTCTATAAATAGGTTTGACTAAATTATGATTCTTTTGAGTTTTTCGTCCCTTTAAGTTTTTCTTTTTTTTTATTGAACCCACGACCTGCATTATGCAGGCTTCACCTCCAAACATTTCAATCACATCCTTGAGTGCTCGTCCCTTTCAGTTAAACTATAGTTTGATCTCAATTTTTTAAAACTATGATTCCTCATCATATTATGACAAAAAAAATTTGGTTCAAACCACCATTATATAGCAAGTTAGACAACGAAACCGGTCATATAATTAACACTTGACCAAATTAAAAAGGTAAAAATGTAAAAATCGATGTCAACATTGATACCTTCGACAGAAACATCATTCTAGCAAGCATGTGAAAACTTGTTGTCTCCAAATTTGCCAACAAATGCAACAGACTTCTAATAGGGTCACCTAACCCAATGCTACTCCTTTTCAAGTATGCTTAACTTTAAAGTTTTGATGTGATCCGATGCATCAATGCTGGTATGATCTCACCCAATATTACCCTTGCAATTTTTCTCTTTTGTAGAGCAATAAAATCTTTGAATCAGAGTGCTTTACCTTTTTTTTTTAACCCCCTACACCTAATGAAAGACCCTTGATAGGTTTGTATTAAGCAATGGAAACACGTTTGATGATGCAAGAACAAGTAGGGTTATTATTGGGTTTGAGTGGAGATCGAATAGTCAAACTGGATATTTTGCAAAACAAGATGGAGCATATCTTCGGGGGAAACTCTGATGATTAAGTTAGTAAAATACTCTTGCAAGCAATAATTAAGCGGCTAGAGAAGGAAAGAGATATATTTGAATTACCCTTTTGGGTTGTGCAACCCTTCTATTTATAGAAGAATGAATGTCATTCGAGTTATATATTTATCACTTCCACATCACTTCCCAGTAAGCTATGCAGTCTGGGTGATTTGATTGATTGGTGTCTGAATTCTCGAACACGTTGAGGGTCACTTCGAAGTTCTGTAGCCCCTAAGCAATCCCATCAATACCAATTAGCATTTAATGGGCAAGGACCACCATTTAATGTTAATACAGACGAGCACCATTCTTCCACTTTCTATAGATCCAGTCATGTGGTACGAGTAGCTATTTCACTAGACTCCAACTTCTTCCCTGCTTGTCAATATGATAAGGAACCAGCACATCATCCGGAGAGCTTTATGACTCGTTTGGAGGCGTTTATCTGGCGAGGTAGTTGGGTTTCCATTTCTGGCCCCAGGTGGACTTCATGGCATCATGGGAAGACTCCATTTATCCTTTAATCAAATTGGTTGTTAGTTTACATCACTCAGTAGGCCCCGAGTGTATCCTGACTGGCGGCACAACCTTCTTTATGTAAGGTTATCACTTATCTGCTCATCATGACCATTCACTTGTCTTGGTCACATTATTTACCCAGAATTTTCAAAATCTTTTCATATCTCGCTTGTAATAGTCAATTCCATAGCAACAAATGTCAACAGTTGATCAGCATTAATTGCTATAAGACTTTTCATTGCCCTTAGTCTCTTCGAGTGCCGCATCCCTCTTTATAAAGAACGCCTAATGATGATCTTTCTGGGTGGCCCTAGATGGCCCTCTCCTATAAATACTTACTCCACCCCTCCTTCTTCCTCTTGCTGATTCATTCAAAATCTTAGAAATACCATGGGTAAATATTCCTTAGTAGGGCCAAGTTTTTGTGCTCTTCCCTCTCCAAAATCTTTAACTTCCGTTGGTGGTTGGGCAGTGTTCTTATGGAATTCTCCTTTTCTTTGCGTTTCTTTGGTTTTGGGGTCTTGCTTCCACAAGGATTGTCCCTAAGCTTCCAAATTTTCACAGCTTCCCTCTTTTTTTTTTTCTCAGGTATAGCTCATCACCTTTTTTTTTTTTTCTTATTTCTCTTATATATTTATACTCTTTTTCCTGCCCTTTGCTATTACCCTAGTTTGCTGGTATGAAGACTTCCATTAGAATCCTTGATTTGAGATTGTATAAGAGGACAAGAATTTTTTGGAAATCTTGTCAAGATTTGAAGGCCCATACTGTAAGGAGGGGATGAGAATATAAATTAGTTCTGAGAGAGTGTCTATTCGAGCTATTATTGTAGCGAGATCTATTTCTTGCTAAGCAAGACCCTTGGAATGAATTGTGGGATAAAGATATGTTAAGGTTTTTCTGGCAAGAAATATTGTGGGATGACATCGCTAAATCTTTTGCAGAATCTCGCACAATGTCTCAGGGAGCTTCATCTAGCAAGGCTCTTTCTGTAGGGATATACTCTTCAAAAAATAAACTAACAAAAGAAAAGATGGATGATTTGATCCTGCGGTTTAGGATTGATGCAAGTACTTACAGAGCCATTTACTATGTAGGGGCAATTTTCCGGTAAACCCATTCATAATGAAATTTATGACCACCTGCAATGCCACCATCTCCCAAATTCATCCCAATGTCATCTGGGCAGTGACCTCCTTCATTACCAACTGTCGATCGATAAGCTTTGAACCCACTATGGATGTTTTCAATGTATATATTTCAGTGATGCGAGGGAGTATTGTAAGTGTTAAAATTTGCCCCCTTGCTCATAAGCTAATGGATCCCTTTAGGGTGAAAGTGCATAATTGGAAGGATAGATACTTATCGTTAGAGTGAAAAGGGGTTGGCCCTTTAGTTACATCAAGAACACCAACATTTTAGTGACATCGTTAGCCAAAACCACTATGCCTAGGTTGAAGCCCGCAGAGACTAGATTTGTACGTATGGTGAATTGGAAGCATCGTTTTCATTTTAGTTCCCTTGAGGCAAGTGATTTCGCTTTTTGCGGAATAGGAACCGCGGAGGGGGTCCTTCCCAGTGTTAACTTGACCTTCCCGCCTACGTGTACCTATGAATGGGGTCATTCATCAACCAGACCATTTCACCTCAACATGCCCTTTTTTGACAGGGGTCAAATGTACTCCTTAGCTTGGGGGTAATCTTAATAATCCCTTGATGTAACTTGTGCAGAGTTTGAATGACTACTAAATTTCTTTCTTTTGTAGAGATGGTTTCTGCCTAGAGAATATTGGAGATAATGGAGGCAAATAGGTGGGACACGCAAGTTCAACTAGCCTCCTCAAGGAATGTGACACCCATACGCCATGTAATTGATGATGATCCGAGTTTCAAACCAATCATTCATATACTATCTCGGCCTCTCCCCACTGAAGACGAGCTATCAATCCAGAAAGCTGAAGGGGCAACGGTGGAGTTTGCCTTGGCTAAGAGGAAATGAAAGGGCAAAGAGCCTACTGCTGAAAGGAGGGCCATTCCTACTGAGGACCTTTCAGTGGGGGATCATTTCGGTGAGATGAGTTCCCATAATGTGAATGAAGCGGCTCACCAAGAGCCCCCCCTTGAACTGATCATGTAACTTACACTTGACCAAATTAAAAAGGTGAAAATGTCAAAATCCTCTTTTCCTACTTAAAAAACCTGGTTCAATCTTGAACTTCATTCTCCCTAAGTACTCTAGCAAGCATATGACAACCCGTTGTCTAAAAATTTGCTGCCTAACATTTAAGTTATTCAAACATTTATTATTTTTAAGTTATTTTTAAATTAGCTTAAAAATTTTATTATTTTTAAGTTATTAAAAAATTTAGTTAATGGAGATTGCGTTATTTAGTGCCAAACATTTTTAAGTTTTCAACTTTGGTCCCTTCTTTTCTTGTTTATACTTTCCTGATCCCAACTTTTATATTTTGTATGGTTATTCACAACCTGAAAGTGAAAGTAAAAATTTTTTATTTTGTGAAAGTGAAAGTAAAAACTTCACAACCTGTTCCAAACAAAAAAATGACACTCGAAATCGTATCCAATTTTCATATGACAATAGCCAATATTGATAATATCCGAATTCCATGATCTCAAAATAGCCCATCCGATTGCAATAAGCTTAATGTTTATTTGTTGTGTTCAATCCGTTTAAACTGATTTATTTAATGATTTAATCGATTGATTGAATTTTTTTTTTTACAATATATTAAATTTGTAATTTTGATGGATTTAGGTTTGAAAAAAGAAACCCCCCCCCCCCAATTACTTCAATAATAATAATAATTATTATAATAATGATAATAATAATAATAACTAAAAAGTAAATATTCAAGTAATAAATATATTGATTATATATAAAATATTAAAATAAATATTACTTCCTCCGATATGAAATTGAGTGTCTCATATTAACTTCACTAAATTTTAATGTTACTATTTGATTAGTAGTGTCATGTGTTTTAGGCAAGTGAATTTAATAATTAGATCAAGGCAGGAGGTTTTTAGTGATATTTCATATTAGAAATCTATTTATTTTTAAAAATAAAGCTTAATTCATTTGATTCAATTCAATCCAATATGGTTTGGATTACATCAATTATTACTCATAATATTAAAATAAATTAGATGGAATTTTTATCTTGCCTATTTAATCAGTTAAGTTCAACGGGTGAATCCTTAGAACCTAATAAATCAACCTACCCATACTTTTAATATTAAAGGGGTTGGGGGGGAGGGCAGACGTAAATGGATTTGCAATTTTCTGTTTGAGCAACCTGTCAAATTTGACAACACCGTTCTTTTTAAAAAAAAATTTTTCAAAATCCATAAGTAGATAGCATTTTGCACCCAGCCTAAAAGGGCATTGGCTAAATTTGAACTAACCTATGATTGCACGCTTGTCACTCCATCTATTTGAATGTCCTTGAAGAGAATAATTTTGACAACACCTATTTTGTATGTTTCATTCCAAATTGGACATGGTAATTTAAAAAATTAAAAAAAAAATTAAGGAAAAAACATAATGTATTATGTCTTTTTAAATTAATCACTTTAACTTTTAGACTATTTGGTCTTAAATGTTTGGGTCAACTATAATATGATTTCACAAGTTTTTTTTTCAGCCTTCATAGTCCTTCAACATATTATGGGCAGTGGTTTAGGTCCCAATTACTATTTTCCAACAAAACACGAGGTCAAAACTAATCATGTTATTGACACAAGATAAATATTTTGGGGGCAAAATTGTCAATCCCATTCTTTTTGCTCAAAATCTAACCAATTCCAAGAAGTGAATGAATTTGAGTAGTCCGGTTAATTTATCTGAGTTTTGTTAACCAAAATGCATCTAAATTTCTTTTTTTTAAAAAA
>JAWZTD010000137.1:6708870-6720412 GCA_035221335.1 Echites panduratus | reverse complement strand
TAAAATAGAAATAAACGTTAAAGAAAAGGAAAGAACTAATAAAAATGCATAAACAAAAATCTAATTCGTTTTTTTCCTTAACTTTTTTTATTAGACCTTTTTTGGTAAATTGTTTAATTAATTAATTTTTTTATGAGTTACAAAGTGGTTTTTTCTATAGAAATCAACTCTATTTTTTTTCACTTACCTGATCAAACCTATTTTTTACATCATATAGCAAAGCCGTTTAAAAAATACTCTAATGGAATAAAACAATTAAAAGTTTAAGGGCATAATATTTGTGATTATTTTATGTGTTTGTAATGAATAAGTTTAGTCCTTAATTTATAGACATAGAAAAGACATATATGAAGATTCGTATGTATATCTGTCCAATCAACCTACCCTTTAAGAATTGATTAACAAAGACTTCCTATATTCTTTAATTAACAAAAGACCAACGACCGTAGCAAGGTCAGCAGTTTTCAGTCTCTCTGGGTACTATTTTTGCAGTGCAGACAGATTAAAAGAACCTGGAAAAATCCTCGAGGAAAACCTTATTGAATCTTGAGATGGCAATTTCATGTATTCAACTCTGTTTCTTAGCTTTTCTTGCAAGCTTAGCAATCCCTTGTTGTGATTGCTCTCGCCAAGTTCATCCAAAAGCCCTCTTCATATTTGGCGATTCACTTTTTGATCCTGGAAACAACAATTACATTAACACGACTACTAATTTCCAGGCAAATTTTAGCCCATATGGTGAATCCTTCTTCAAATACCCAACTGGAAGGTTTTCTGATGGCCGTCTCATCCCTGATTTTATAGGTAATTTTACCTTGACTTTAGAATGAGAATTGCTTTGGCTTCTTATGTATTCATAGTATGCTCTGCTAATATTGCAGCTGAATACGCAAAGCTACCGCTGATCTCTCCATTTCTTAAACCCGACAATCCAGAACTGGCATATAATGGGCTCAATTTTGCATCGGCCGGCGCTGGTGCTCTAGTTGAAACTTATTCCGGATTTGTATGCCCTATACTGTTTCAGGCCTTCTATTATAAATATTAATTTTCCTTTTTTTTTTTCTCTGTACTTTCTCAGATACAAAAGGAAAAAAGGGAAAGTGGAATTCACTTTCATAAAAAAGATTCTTAATTAACAAAAGAAAATGTTTGTGCCATTTCCCAGGTGATTGACCTCAAAATGCAGCTAAGGTACTTCAAGAATGTGGTGAGGCAGTTTAGGACAAAGCTAGGGAAGAAGGAAGCCAAGATTCTGGTTTCAAATGCTGTATACTTGTTTAGCATTGGAAGCAATGATTATTTTACCGCTGATTCTACCAGGCTTAAAGGGTATTCTAGCAAAGAAGAATATGTGCAACAAGTGATCGGTAATTTTACCGCTGTGATCAAGGTAACAACAGACAGGAATGCTTAAATTCGAACCATTTCTATGTTAATTTGCTTTGATATCCATCACTTCCAACAATTGATTTTATTCAACAGGAGATATACAAGAAAGGAGGGAGAAATTTTGGATTTATGAATTTGGCTCCGTTAGGTTGCGTACCATCAGCCAGAGCTACTAATGAGAAGAACAATGGTGCATGCCGGGAAGAGATCACAGAATGGGCCAAACTACACAACCTCTTGTTTAACAAGGAAATCAGGAAGATGCAGAAAAAACTCCAAGGATTCCGGTACTCGATTTTTGATTTCTTTAGGTCTGTTTCTGAGAGGATAAGTAGCCCATCGAAATTTGGTTTCCGGGAAGTGAAGATCGCATGTTGTGGCAGCGGTCCTTTTAGAGGCACCAACAGCTGCGGGGGAAAGAGATCAGGAATTACAAAAGAGTTTGAGCTGTGTGATGACGTGGAGGAACATTTCTTTTTTGACTCTGGTCATCCAAATCAAGCTGCCTGTAGGCAATTCGCAGAGCTAATGTGGGATGCAAACCAGACTCTTACAGGCCCTCATAACCTCAAATCACTCTTTTCAGCTCCCAGTTTAAACTAATTTTCGTTCAATGTTGTTTATGATCTTCGTTTCTTATGATTTTGGTTTACGTCTTGGTGTAATAAAGCTGCGGCCTAATGTGTTCTATATCAATTTAAGTAGGAGTGAAAAAATGACTTATAAATTGGAGGTGTGGGAGTAAATTACGTTGTTTGGTAAGAAAAAGATCATGAAGAAAATTCCTCACTCTCCGCATCATATTTTTCAACCCTCCTACAGATTAGTCATTTGCTTCCTATGTATGTGATTACTTTTTTATTTTATTTTATTTTTCACTCTTTTCCCGCTTAACTTCTTCTTCTTCTTCTTTTTCACATCTTCCCACTTGATTTTTCACAGTTGGCATGTTTTCGCTACTACAATTAAAAATTACAAGATTTGTTACAAATTGCTTTCGAATGGTTTTACATGTAGTCTTCTCTATAATTTCTTCTTTTCTAAATAATAATATTAATAATAGATTTTTTTATTAAAAAAATTTATTAAAATATTACTAACAATCATCGTAATATTAATAACATTGATTCAATATTATTAATTTATTACTATTATGTATTATCATCATAATTTATGAAAAAAGAAGTTTATAAAATATTATTTATACAAAAATAAAAACATAATTAATGAGAAAATATCATATAATAATTCTCATTTATTTAAATCTATATAAAAGGAAATTTGACAAAATTACTTAATATTTTTTCCACTTTTATCTAACAAAACAAGAAAAAGTATTTTGTATTTATTTTCTATTTCTCTTCACCTACCAAATAAAATTGAATTAATTGTAAACACTTCCATTAGAGGAAGTAAATTTATCCCCTCCCCCGCCACCTCGCATACCAAATAATCCCTAGTTCACAGCAATTGTATTTAGGCCCAACTACTGGGATATGGCCTTTGCCATCCTTGGTTTATATTGAACCTGACTCACCATTAAATGAAGAACCGCAAACTAATTAAAATCTCAACAATTCATGTGATACTCCTAATTCTTGTCAAATTTAGACTGTTCTAAAATATAAGTTCATTTAAGTTGTCTTATAATATAAATTGTTTTATAATTATTGTATATTACACATTTTTATATATTAAAAAATATTATATAATTGTAATTTGCATTTATTTATTAATATTTTATTCTCACTTGATTTTAAAGGAAGAGAATTTCAATTTGACTTCTTCCTTAATTTCCCTCCATCACTACTCTACTATAAATACTCAAATTAAAATCATTTGTAAGGTAAGTTCCTCTCATTACAAGACTTTATCTCTCTACTATTACATTGCAACTTTCTCCTAGTAACTTTATTATCGGAGAGCCTTTGAGGAGATTCTTACTCTTTGGCTTGCACTGCAGATACCCGAATGACTGAAGAGTGGAGTCTCCCGAGTCATATTTGAATTTCTCAAACCATATTTACAATTTTACCAACAACATCATATTGAGGCCCACCGTGCTCAGGTATTTATTCAAAATGAAGACAAGATAATCCCAAATTCCATCTTCATCTAAGTCGATAAAAAGAAAAAGGAGTAATTAGGTTCTCCATCCATTTTGGTATCTCGTTTTATAGGAGAACCATTATACTTATACATGTCTATCTCAATGATGACATTGAGTTTAGTCCTATGGGCCTAGAAAGGCTTAGGATTAAAGCCAACTTATTATATCATTCATGTGCTACAAGGCTTGGAGGCTAGATATTCTACTTTGGAAAAGCTTCTTCCGGATTTATTAGTTTATGCCCAAAAGCTAAAGCCTTATTTCAAGCTCATGCTATTAAAGTATTAACTAATGCTTCCATCAGGAAAATTCTACACAAGCCCGATATAGTTGGATGATTGTTGGGTTAGGCTATTGAACTTTCGAAATTTGATATCAATTATTTGCCTAGGAAATCAATAAAAGGTTATGTCTTCTCTAATTTTGTTCTTGAATGGGTTGTTCCTCGATCCATTCATTATAATCCAACTGATGAATCTACATCTCTAAAGAATTGTTAGATTTTATATATCGATGGATCAGCCAAAGATGTAGGGTTCTTCTTGATCAACCTTGAAGGAACTCATTTGCCTATGCATTGAAGCATGAATTTCCCATCAGCAATAACAAGTCCAAATATGAAGCATTCCTTACTAGCTCAAGGGTTGCTGAAAATCTTCATATTTCAAATCTCCATGAGAAGACAAATTCCCAATTGTTGTGTAGGCATATTAATGGAGAATATGAAGCTTAGGAAGACAATATGGCAAAATATTTAGTAGAAGCCTATACATTCATTGCCCGATTCAAATATTTGAAAATTGAGCATTTTCCCTAAAAGGATACTGTAGAAGCTAATTTTTTATTAAAATTGAAGAAAGGCACTTGTATTGATGACACTTGGGTTTGACGGAAAAATCAATCCATTGCATTGATATTATGTCAATTGATAGAATGACACTTATATTGAAATATATTTTTTAAGATAACATTCATATTGGTTTTTCGAAATTGTATATTATTATAACTCGAACATTAAAAATTCCTTAGTATTTTTTTAAAGGAATTCTTCCTAAAGATGTAGAAAATGCATGAAAGATCAAAACTACATCTACCTGATATGTTATCATGAAAGATCAATTATACCACATAGCATATTATTAGCCTTTGCTCAAGTATGTTACTTCAGAAGAAGGCAATTATATTCTGCGAGAAATACATGAAGGCATCAGAGACTCTCACATTGGTTCGCAATTCAATACTTGAAAGGTAATGCGAATGGGATACTTTTGGCCTTCAATTGAAGAAGATTCCCTACTATTGGGTCAGTCTTGCAAGAAGTCAAGTTAATGATAATGTTCATCATTTCTCACAAACTGAATATGCTCTCTTAGCACCCCAATTCCTTTTTATCAATAGGGAATGGATCTTCTAAGACTATTCCCAAAGGCTTCAGGCAGAAAGCAATTCTTGGTAGTTGCTATTGACTATTTCACTAAGTGGATTAAAGCAAAACCATTAGCAACTATCACAACCTAAAAGGCCATCGAATTCTTCTAGGACGATTTTGTAACTCGTTTTGGCATTCCTCAAGTGTTAATCACTGACAATGGAAAGAAATTTGAGGCCAAAGAATTTCAAAATTTTTGTGATGAAATAAAGATTAATCACAGAATCACTTCAATTGGTTATCCACAGACGAAAGGGTTGGCTGAAGTAGCAAATCGAAACATTCTTTAAAGCCTTAAGAAAAGACTGGATTCAATAAAAGAAAAATATTTTGATGAACTTTCAAGTGTTTTGTGATCTTACAAACAATTCCAAATTCCCAAACGCAAGAATCCGCATCCAATCTTTACTTCGAGATAGATGTGATGATCCCAGTTGAAGTTGGAAGTTCATCCACAAGAATTTATCTTTTCAAAGCTTAATGGAATTATCAGAAATTGGTGAAAATTTTGATTCTTCTAAAAGAAACAAGGTATAGAGTCATTGAATGAGAAGTTATATATAAACGCAAAAGGGCCAAATACTATAACCGAAAAGCAATACTTGAAAAAGGTGATTTAGTATTGCGAAGAATGAAGTTAGCAACCAAGAAGCTTCCCGAAAGCTTGATCCGACTTGGGAAATTCCCTTATATCATTTGTAAAGACAACAAGAATGGCAGTTATAGACTAAAGAATATAGATGGGAATGATATAGCCTAAACTTGGAATGCTATGAATATTGGCAAAGTTTATCCTCAAAGTAACTTGTAAACTTTTACTTTCATGATGTAATTGTTTTTGGATTCAACAATTCTTAATTGTAATTTAATAATTCATCAATACAATGACAATTTTATACATTGTTCAATTATTTTTTCTTTATGAATCTTATTATTATACTATTCAGGTTCATTACTTTGTAATAATTCTATATTTAGAAAATAATGCAAAGAAAATTTTAACATAGATAAATAATGAAGGAGTAAATCTTTCATTAATAAACTTGAAGTACAAAATCGAAAAGATTACATTCAGAAAATAAAAATGTTTAGGCATTGGGTTCTGGAAGATCTTCATTTTGAGAATTAAGGTTGGAAGTTTCTATATGATTAAAGTTTGAAACATTTGAGAAGTCACCTTCAGGCTATGAAAACTGTACATACAGCCTTGGAAAATATTCACCCTCAGGGATAGTAGCTAGATGGGAAACTGGAGGAACAGCAAAAAGTAATATTCCCTTCATTTCTTCGAGGTGCCATTCCTTGAAAATTTTTATTACGCTCCTCCAAATCACCTGATTATGTTGATCTTCCAGAATCATCTTCACCGTTGTCTATGCCTTAGGGGGGAGAAGGAAATGTTTTACACATTTCTTCTAATTTGAATCTTACCTCGCAAGGCATTGGATAACTACTAATATCTTCATAAAAATCTTTCATATATCCTGATAACTCAAAATCAGGATGCACCTCTCTTATCTGTTTTAGTGCATTATCTATCAACAAGCAAACAAGGCCTTCGGATACTCTGCGCCACATGTGTACAAACTTCTCTAATTTGAATAAGCCTTTTATTACCCAATTCTTCACACTTTCTAGAATCTTTCCAATTTAATCTTCATAGCTTAGGAGATTCTTTTTGGAGTAACTTCTCATTCGTCTAGTTCAACTCTCAGTCTTCTATTATCAGCCTCCACCCTTCGAGTATGATTTTGAAGCTCTTTGAATGTAACAGCTGCTCTACTTGATTACCAGCATTAGCTCGAGCAACCTAAGCCTTCTTCTCTATTACTCTGGCAACGAACTGTTTTCCTGAAAAGATAAAAGTATACATTAGAAACAATTTAAAAATTATACTTGAACAAATAAAAAGTTCAAAAAGCAACCCACAATAGTTATAAAAATAACTCGTTACTCTACAAAATAACCTGTGACACTTAGAAAAGAACCTGTAACGGTTACATTAAACAATCCGTAACAGTTACAAAAACAGCACAGTACTTCACAAAACAACCAGTGGCAATTAGAAAAGCACCCATAAAAGTTACATCAAACAAATGACAACAATTACAAAAACAACCTGGTACTCCACAAAAGCTAGTTAGAAAAAAATTCATAACAGTTACATCAAACAATCAGTAGTTATAAAAACAACCCGATACTCTACAAAACAACATGTGGCAATTAGAAAAGAACTCATGACAGTTACATCAAACATTCAGTAATAGTTACAAAAATAATTTGATATTTCACAAAAACAACCGGTAACAGTTAATAAGGATTTGGAAGCCTACACGGCCAAGAAAAAACGAAGAAAGATGAAACCTTTCTACAACCCTTACGTGTGCTAAAAATAAGCCGTAACCATTACAAAAAGAACATGTAACAGTTAAAATTACAATGTATAACAGTTACGAAAACTACTTATAGGAGTTACAAAAACAATTCACAACAGTTTACAAAAACAACTCAATACTCTACAAAACAAAAAGTAATAGTTACAAAAAATCTGGAAGAAAAACACAAAAATAAAGAAACTCATTTGTTTAAAACTTATCTTTTCTCCAAAAAGATTCAATCTTTATACAGATTTGAGTAGAAATATATGATTTTATTTATAATATCTTTCAAAACATAAAAATAAAGATACTCGTTCATTTTTTAAGATAAAAACAAACATTTAATCCATAAAAGATTCAATCTTTAACATATATGAACAAAAAGATGTGATTTTTTTCATAATATGTCTCAAATACAAAAATAAATATATTCATAAATCTTTTATGATTAAAACTAAAGTTACTTTCATAAAGATTCAATCTTTCTAAAAATTTCATCCAAAGGATGTGATTATTTTTTAGAATAGTTCGAGCGTGGGTTTTAGCAAGGGACTGAGAAAGTTTGAATAATACGGCTAAAAAATCTTAGAAAGGTTTTGTAAGAAAAAGATGGTTTCAGAGAAGGAGGAAGAAATTTTGGAATGGTGCACAGGAAGTGAGAGTTCATTGGGAGGGTTTTGTGAGCATTTGAAAAGGATAGAGAATTTTGAAGAATGGGCTCTTTGTGGGTGGGAGTCTTTGAAAAAACATTTGGCCAAAATTTTTTAGAAGAGTTTACTTTAGTTTGAAAGGAGGATAGGAAAGTAAAAATACATAACAAAATAATTATATTTTAAAATAATTATAAATGTGATTATATTTTAAAATATCTATTCAAAAATGACCGTGTGGTGTAATTTCCTCTATTTTCCATTAGTCGGGTAGCTGGTATGTTTGGTTTCATTCCATGTACTATTGATGTCTGCTGGAGGAGGGCCTTACAATAGAAGCCCATATAAATCCTCATCAGGCCGAAAGCCCGTGTAACTTAAACCATCAATTGCATCCCTGTGACGCTCTGTTATTTCATTTTCATTTCATAGTCCTCAGGGGTGGAGGGCCTGGAGGCTTCTCATTACTTCTTTTTCTTTTTTTTTTAAGTTAAAAGTCAATTTTAAATCAAAACTTTTATTTAAAAAGTTTATATTCATTTGAAACAATTAATAATAAGAAATAATAATATATATTTATATATACGAAAATGTTATAATGTTATAAAACACACCTTATGAAATATTTTAATTAATTTTCTAATAATCAAAATTAACGATCGTATATTTTTAAAAAATATATATATAATTTAATTAAATATCCCTAAAGTTTAATTTTATCATTCTGAAATTTAGTTTATATTTTTTCTTTATCATTTAAAGTTTAAGTTTACCGTAGAAGCTTAACATCAACAACCATTGATTCATGACATGTTAAGTAGCACTTCATAATATTATATAAATATATATATATATACATATATATACAAAAATATTATTATGTGTAATGAAACTCAAATAATTTTTAAACTTCACTGAAATCTCTAAAGATCAAAATTAACTATCAATTATCTTTTATTTAAATAATAATAAAAATTAATCAAGTACCCCTAAAATTTAGTTTATAAAATATTTCTTTAAAAAAATTTATAGAAGAATTTTTTTTCTTAAAAAAATATATAATTAACAGTTAAAAATTTTGACAGAAATCTTCATTAACTCATAATAACATTTATATATATATATATATTAACAGTAAAATGAAGTAAAATATATATATCCTCGTACGCATTCCCATGACTGAACTGACGAAAGGCGTGTTGGCTGGTTCCTTTTAAAAAGGACAACAAAAAGAAGCTCGTACGCCATCTTTCTAAGTGTGAACAACTTTTGCACTTTGCACCCGTCCTTCGGCTTAAAGTTGAAGTCACCTCCATCATCAGCCCATGGAAATCAGTAAACAATCACTACCTCTTTTGTAGATTAATGCATGCATCAGCAACAACAAAACTTTGCAGACCATAGGGTTTTCTCATTTCTGACCCCCCAAGGTTTATATATATCCCCCATAAATCTGGAGAGCTAATTATATATTCCCTGTATCACTATTTATAAATCTTATTTTTAAAAATTAAGGTAATATTTTTTTTAATGTATCCCTATTTATTATATTAATTAAACCAGCATCATTCATTAGAGAAAAGAAAAGAATAAGGATAATATAATAAAAAATTAATAAAATATCATAAAAATTTAATTCAAATAACTTATAAATAGTGATTAGTAATTAATAATCAAATACTCAATTAATAATTAAATATAAATTTATTGTGGTTGCGTGCACCTCCTAATGTCAACTTTTCTTACTTCAGGTTTGAAATCCTCTGTGGCTGCTAATTAGTAACGTGGAGAATCATATTAATATATATTATTGTCTTCTTAATCCATCCTCCCCGCTTTCACTTTCACTGTCACTGTTTATAAATCACACTAACCATCATTCTCAGAAAAGTTTAAGATAATAATTTTAACTATTCTGAAAATTAACCATACACCTCCTAATGTCAACTATTCTAAAATTAAGATATTAATTTTTTTTGTTAAAATATTCCTATTTATATTTTAATCAGACTAATAATGATAATTGGAAAAAAAAGAAACAAACAATAATATTATAGTATAAAAAGAATAAAATACCTAATGGTTTATATTTATTTATTGATAAAAAAAAATTAACTCGAATGACTTATAAATATTGATGTTATGAATATTATTTATTCAACATATAAGACGATAAAATTTAATTAATTCGAATTAATGACACAAAAATTGATTTTGCATCCATCACACGATAGTTCAAAATCTGTATATAATTAAAGAACAGTAGTTGATCAAAGGACCAAGTAGCAGGGCATATGGGCGTCTACTGTCCAGTACGCTGAAGCTAGCAATCAAGTAATGAAATGATTATATCAATGCATGAGACGTAGACGTGGCGTCTTAACAAAGTCGTCATACCTAAAAGGATACGAAAATACTGGCATGCCAACATATACTTTATGTTAATGATAGCTTTTCGCCTTTTAACGTGCATGGTAGCCCTTCCAAATCATAATCATGAGGGTAAAGCCACGTCACGGTTGAAGCATATGAAAATTAATGTTGAATTAGTCTTAAGTGCTATTTGCATGCAATTATAATACTAATTGAATCGGGTGGCCAATAATTTTAGAAACTTCACCATCAAATCAACTATAATTATATGCACCGAGAACATGCATCTGGCTTTTGATTTGTTGGCTACTTAATATTTACAAGTAATAATTTTTAAAAAAAAAAAAAACTCCATAACATTCGAATGAGATATTAAAAATTTGACATTTTATAATTCAAATAAATTATAATTAATGAATACAAAATACTAAATTCTATATATTTGGAATTAAATGTCTTTTTTTATTTGAACCATTTGAAAATGAATATCTCATTTTCTAATTAGATAAAATTTTACTAAAAAAATAAACATTACAATTTAAAAATAAATTATAATAAAATAAGTCAAACTTTTTTAAAAAAATATAAATAAATCAAAATGAGATATTCAATTTTAGATGAAAATATTTTAATATTATTTTTAGATCTCCTGACTGTTTTCGGATATAGTAAATATGCTTGCGATAAGATTATATTGGAGGGGAACTTTTTAAGTGGAAGCATGATGCTAACATAAAGTTCCACAGGATATTCTGCATTTAATTAGGCCATTGATAAAGTAGATTTTATGAGAAAAAAGTGTAGTGTAGGAAATGATTGGAGTATTAGATGCTTCTGGCCGCTAAAAATTTCTTTATGGGATCAAACCAGAAAGAAAAATTGTTGTGCACAAAAGTAACTCACAATCTTAACGTGATTCTCTTCAAATTTTAAAAAAATATCTTAAAAGGTTCTTAAAATCTTATCGTAAAAATTAAAGAGCATCTTTTAAGGACATTCTAATCGGTGGAATAGCAAGCGAATAGAATATAGATAATGAATTCAAATCTCATTAACACCTCTTTAGGTTAGGTCATGTGCTTATTTATAGATAATGACTATAGGCAAAAAAAAACTTAAAAGAATATATATATATATATATATATATATATATAAAGTGTGTTAAGATTGAATATCCTGTGGAAACCTCATTAATCCTCAATTTTGGGTA
>JAWZTD010000137.1:6675762-6686247 GCA_035221335.1 Echites panduratus | reverse complement strand
AAAAGCAAAGAAGACAGAAACCATGAAAGATTTTCTAATAAATCAAACTCATCTTCTTTTTCCATTTACACACAAAAAGAAAAAGGAAAAAAAAAATCCAGAACTCCTCCTCTTCGACCACCTGACTGGCAATAGGTCCCAGAGCTTTTAGTGGAGGAATTGACCAGGATCATTATTGGTCGGATGAAAATGAAAAGAAGGCTGCCAAGGTTTAATAACCCAGTGCAAAGGCAGGAGTGGCAAGTTTGACAAGGACTCAGAGACAAATGAATGATATTAACATCCATGAATTGCACAAGGAAAATGAGATGAAATTCAATCACTGGTTCAGGTTAGGTGTACAAAGGTAAGGAGCTCTGACAGCTTGTGACAAGGGTTTTTTTTGCTGCCCGGGGGGGGGGGGGGTTGTTTAAGATGAATAACCTTCGGAAGTTTTCTTTTTTATTATTTATTTCACCATGACCAGCCTAATATAGGTATATACACACAGGCCCAGGCACAAACAGACACACGTATTGTCAAAAGGATGAATTGGTTATTTTACAAATTGAGATCTAAGCCACATGTTTGGCTATTGTATATTACAGCCATTGACTACAAGGCAATATGATCAAGATGGCAAATGGAGAAATTTTAGAAGTTGATATATCAATTGAATAAAAGTAAAAATTCGATGGCAATTTGAGAATGAACTAGAATTTTAATGGCAGAGTGAATTTTTTCAAGTTTCATTTGCTAGGTATAGGGAGGAAACTCACAGTAGAAATGTAGCATCTCCCATCTCCTTTAAGTTTAAGGGCTATTGTATCATATGCTTCCAAGTCAACAAAGCCATCAAACTGTAGAAAACAAAAATCAAACCAAAATGGTAATGGAAAGGAATGAGGACAATTTCACAAATGCATCTGCAGTTCATGTCATTACTGCCCCAGAAAGACAACTGCAGAAGAGGATTCATTTAAAACCTAGAGAGAGGACAAAAAAGTCCTGCCAATGACTAACTTCGGACTGTATCATGAGCAAACCTTGGCTATAAGAATTCATCACTCATTGAATACATCACATTGATATTATTTCTAGGTGCCCAATCATGTAAGACAATTAATCACCTTTCTAGAACGCATTCCACAAAAGCCAAGTCGAGTAATGTTCCATCTTGAATCCTCAGAAGCCTCAGCAGAGAGGTTCCCAGAAAATATTCCTATCACAAAACACAAGAAACCAAATACGTAGAAATTAAATTCATATGCTAATGACTTATTTAACCTGAAGACCATTAAGGCATTCCGTTCAGCACCTCAGCAATGTGCAACCCAAGAAAAGCAAGAGACCCTGCAGGAGTGTGGCAAAAGGATGTAAAATAGTTACTAACCTGCACCACTTGATCCATTTCCAGGTTCTACAATCTCTAGTGATGCAGTGGACAAACCTGAAGAATTCATGAAAAATATGATCTCTTTATAGAGACTCCAAGCATATATATAGCGATGCATTACTTAAGACTGAAACTTGAAGTGCTTCAGAGAGTGAATCTTAAAAATGAGATTGACATTTGAAGGCAAAATGTGCAGCAGAAACAACAGATCCGTATCATGCAAGATGCTGATAAGAAAAACTGAACATTATTTTCCACCCTAAGTTTGATCGATGATAGTCTTCAAACCAATGGAAAAGATGGATGGACACATACCTCCATACTCAGAATCTGAATAGAGATGCCATTTTCTGAGCTCTTCCTTTGAACCAAAATTGAAGATATTTCTTTCACTTGGAGGAACCCAGTCTTCGACATTCCATGTCAGTGCTACAGAGTACAAAGAGAGCAAATAAATCAAGTTTGTGATTATAAAGAAAGAGAATAGAAACCAAGATTTAAGGCATTCACATCAAAAGAGAAAATTGAAAAAAAGGACTGGGGTTCATCAAACAAAACAAAGAAAGAATAATTTCAAAAAGCCGGAAGAGAGAGAGATTAGCACTCCATCTTCTTTTTAGAAAAAAAGAACAACAAACTCTCCTAAAATGCTTGATCAAGATAATGTAGGTGAGATGGAATGAGAAATAAATTAGAGAAAAATGTTATGATAGATGACACAAAGCAATCCTCCTTCACACGATGAATGCATATGCTCATTTGGGGAACAAATTACAAGCACAACAACTAGAAGTTAGATTTAACAGAAGAAACTTCACAAATTTATAAATGATTAACAAAAATAAGAAACATAATTATAATCCTCTGTCAATGCATAGTTTGTCCACAAAAACTAAAGAAAGAAAGAGAAATGGTAAAAATTTTAAATCAAGAAAAACTGAACATTGTGATCATAGTGAGAAGAAAGATGCCAGCATTGCCTGCTGAGAGGTAATGGAGAATTGATCACAAATTGGAGTACTAGAATCTCTTAGTCTGAGCAGATAGGAGAAAAACACCTAAGAAAGGAACATACGGTCTTCTTTTTTTTTTTTTTTTTTTTTGTTGAAAAGAAGGCAGGATTTATCTGTAACAAGAGAAGAGGAATTCAGGACACTAGGCACTTGACAATCACTCTAGGTTAACATTCATTGGCATTGATCTGGTACCTCTTTTAGTTGCATTTACGGAAGCTTGCAATAATGCTCGGAACCTTGACATCTCTACTGTGCCTCAGAAAGCCTAAAACATAAGGAATGACAAAATACAAGATCAAACTCCATAATAGACAACATTAAATGAGACTGACAGCAGCTTAGATGGCATACGTTAAATAATAAAAAATTGAGGAATTCAGGTAGCAACTAAATAACAACCTCAGCTAATGCCAAATGTGTTTAAAACCGTATACAGTACTAACTCCATTTTATAACATATGCCATTTTATGAAATATGATAAGGTTTTTTTCTTTCTCTATTGTTATCCCAAATAATCTTTTTTATGCCCATTACCTATGTAATTTGACTAAATAAATGCAATGTTATTTGAATTCTTAATTATTGTGCAAAACCTTAAATGACTTGATATTATGAAACAAGAAGAATACTTCTTTGGACATTCTAACTGGCATAATTAAATAGATGGAGACAAAAAAGGAAAAAAAACAAAAGAAACTATAGAGATATGATTAGCAGCGTCTCTCAACTAGCTTATCTAAAATTGATACTCCCACCATTTAAAGAGTATAATTTGAGCCTATTGACTCTGTCTTTCTCTCTTCTATATATTAATTTCCTGCCTACAGCGTGTCATAGGAAAAACTTATTAAAAATACTCTCTTGAATCGTGAGAAAGAAAGTTAGCTTTAAAAAAATTATTTTACTAAAGGGACACTAGAAGGGAACGCGTAAGGAGTTTCTACCAACTCCTAGCAACTCAAAGAAGTCAGTGAATGGTCTGATTTCGTAAAAGATAAAGCTAAGTTGCCAAAGATGATTTATAAAGACCTAAAGTTGCAATTAACAGTAAATCATCAGTAAGAGCAATAATGAGAAAAGTCTGAAAGAGCCAAATGTAACCCGAACAAAAACCCGAAAACAGAAGTTAGGAGCCCACAAGCAAAAAACTAAGCTTGAAATAGATGAAAATGAAATCTTTGAGCAGCGAGGAAGTCATAAACAATTTATCATGGAGTAAGAGGGATAACGGGCAAGGCTATGCTAGCAGTAGCGGGCAATTTACCTTCTCAAACATTTCTGTTTCCAATTCCGATACATGATAAATCACATACAATTTTATCAAACTTCCACAAGAATTTGAGAATTTAAATGGAAGGAATAAGCACGGTTGAAATAATTCACACTAATTGTTTAGCTAGCCTGATACACAGAGAGGAAGGAATGCAAGAATCTACCACCACTGAAAATATTCGCTGTCTCGGTCGCGGGCAAGACCAGTGTAGGGTAGTGTGGTCACAGCATCGGTGGCGAAGTCTCGGCAGCACGTGAGGGCCGGGTTCTAACTTCTAAGCCCAAAGTAGACACGCATTAGATAGTTGCGTTCAGGGGAGTTGGAAAATGAGTCTTGGTGCCAACTCCTCTTAAACAAAAAGGCTAGGTTATCTCATTTTCACGTCCATTTTTCATTCTTCATCCATCAATATATAAAATACACTTCTCAATTAAAGACTGTTTTTTATTCAAAAATAAAAAAAAATTGATTCATCTCATCTTAAATTGGTGTTTCAATTCGGATTTGAGTTGAAGTTTTTATTTTTAAGTGAAAAACGGACTTCAATCTAAAAATATATTTTACGGAACTAGATGATATATCCAATCACACTCTGAATTTTTAATTATAAAAAACAACCCCTTAATTTAATTTTGAAAACTAGTTTTTTAATTGAAAGATATTAAGGGGTTGTTTTCATAATTGGCCAATTAGTTTGGGATATTTTAAAATTATTCAAATTATTTTAACATTTCATAAGTACCCAATTTTATAATTCATTTTTTTTATTATATACCCATTTTGATTTTTCTAAAAGAAAAAAAATCAAAATTTTAACTTTTATTCACTTTTAACTTGTTTTTACTATTTTATCCCCTAAAAAAAATTAATTGTTCTAACTACTATCAACTTATCCACTTTTATTTTATTTTCTTTCCTTTCCCTTCTTCCAAATAAGAAAACCTAGTTAAAAAACATCCAAACACAAAAAAAAAAAAACCAAAAACAAAAACCAATAAATATCTCTTCTTTGTATTATATTTTTTAATCCATTGTAAACCCAAAATTATTTTTAGTAGTTAGATCTTTCATTTTTATTTTTCAAGGCTCTTGTTTGATTCTTCCTATTGTCATTTTCTTTACTTGATTGATGTTTTCTATTTTTAGAAGGATTTACAAATGAGGTTTCATACTCATTTTAAATTTTTTTGGTTCTAAATTTGTTTACATTTGTTTAAAAATATTTTTTGAAAAAAAAAGGAAAAAAAGATTTGCAGAGTATTTTTGTGATTGTGAATAGTAGAAGGAAGAATGGGATGTTTTATATGTCAAAGGGACATTCCGTCCCTTTTAGGGACGTCTCGTCCCTTTGAGGGACGTTCCATCCGTGAAGGTCTTTTTTAATTTTTTCTTTTCTTTTTCTTTTTATTTTGTAATAATACATGATTCTTTATGTTTATATATATATATATATATATATATATTTATATAATTTTAGTTTCTCATAGGACTGAATTTTTTCTCTCTATTTTTTGCAACAATGGCTACATTGAGAATTGCTACACTCATGAGCTATCTAAGTGGACGTAAGGCTCCGATTGTTGTATCACCTGATATTGGTTTTGAGGAATTCAAGACAACAATGGCCAAAAGCATGACAATTGATTTAAACTAATTCGATATACAAATTAATCTTGCATCAAACTTTTTTGATGGAAATGTTAAAATGATGGAGATAGAAGATTCAATGGGCTTCGATTATTTAAATAGTGAATTTATTGATCCTAAAATTGTGATGGTAGATAAAATTAAAAGAGGTGTTGATTGTGGGGCTGCTGTCAATGTATTTGATGTTCGTGATGTTGTAGACGATAGTGTTAATTGTGGATTTGTTGATATAGACAAAATTAAAATGAATTTAGTTAGGGCATCCGCACATCAATGTGATGCAATTAGATCGTTTCACATCAGCTTGATGATGATGATGATGACAACTTTATGAGATATCCTTCTTCTGCTTGCAGCAATGAGGGCAGACAGATACCTTCATTTCAATAATTTATACCAGATCCTTTTACTCGGTTTTCGAGCATGATTTGGAATGAAAGTCAAGCACTACTGATTTGTCAGGATGAAATAGTTTCACCTGTAGGTTCAACAACAATAAGTGCAACCTTCACTTGTAAAGTTGATTTCACAACTACTGTTGGTTAATATGCATTGGAAAATAGATTTGGTCATTATATCGCTCGTTCAGATAATGAAAGATTTGAAGCAAGGTGTAAGAAGGAAAAAAACAGCACCTTTATGATACGTGCAAAATATAGAACCACAAATTCTTAATAACTCACACTTGCATGCAAACTGTGCAACAATCACAAAATAGGGGGTGTAAGTGCTACAAGCATTGGTCAGTTATATGCAAGTAAAGTGGGTATTACAAATCATACACCAAACAATGTAATCTAAGACATGCAAGAGACATATAGGGTGAAATTGGCATACACCAAAGCTTGGCAGACATTACAATATGCAAAAGATATAGCTTATGGGACCCTAACAGACTCATACAAACAACATTCCTTAAAACTTCTACATTTTAAAACGTGTCATGCTTGGCACCATGACTAGTATACATAAGCAAGATGGTCACGTTTTGAGATCATTTTGTGAACTTGGTCCTTCTATCGAGGGTTTCAAGTACATGAGATCTGTCATTATCATCGACGCCACACATTTGAAAGGTGTGTATGAAGACAAAATTTATGTAGTAGTTTGTGCAGATGGAAATGAGCAAATATTTCCTCTTGCCTTCGGTTTTGGTGAGGAAGAAGGCAATGATGTATGGGAATGGCTTCTAAGGAAAATAAAAATTTCTTATGGTTTACATGATGATTTGGTAATTGTTTCAGATCGTCACAACTGCATATGACAAACCATGAGACTGGTATATATAGAGGCCCAACATGCATTTTGTTATAGACATTTGAAGGAAAATATAATGAAATATTGTAAAGATCCACAAGTTCTCGTAATTTTCAAGAATGCTGCAAATGCCTATGTAAGGGACAAATGCAACCAGTATCTAAGTGAAATTCAACGGATCCAGTCTAAAGCAAATTATTGGTTGGAGATAGAAGTAGGGCATCAAAGTTGGTCTCGTGCATATTTTCCAAAAAATTACTACAACTATATGACAAGCAATTTTGTGGATTCATTCAATGAAGCTATTAAGAAGGCAAGAAATTATCAATTACAGCTTCACATGATTTCTTTAGAACTTTATATCAGAATTGGTTCAATAAACACATGAGAACTAGTTGCTGCAATGAATAACACTATCACTCAGTATGTAATGACGAGGATCGAGAAGGAAGCTGTGAAGGTTGACCAATATAGGCTTGAGGAGTATGTCATAAGTCAAGCTCAAGCAAATAATGTCATTCTAGATATGGTTTGAAAAACTTGTGGATGTCGAAGGTGGATACTAGATGGATTATCGTGCATGCATGCCATTGCTACCGCCAGGTATATCATTAAACTTAATTACTATGAATGCATAATTTAAACAATAAATGTATAATTTGTATTATTTTGCAGGTATTAAGAGGTATGTTGGCTATTATAGATCAAAATGTTAGTTTTGAGCTATATGATTATTGGGTTTTGGGTTGATGAGTGTTATTATGTTGATATTGGTTGATGCATTGGTTGAATTGTGGGTTTAATCGGAGAGGATGATCGGGGCAGAAGATGATCGGATTTATTAGTTTTACTATGGAAGGGAAGCATTGTCCCTGTTAGGGACGAACCTTACCAATAAGGGGCAGAACGTTCTTGGGAGGAACTAACCATCCTTTGGAGGGATGTACCATCCTTGTCCATCCCTCCCAAGGACGGTTTGACCTTTTTTAGGGGAGACAAGTTGTTTTTATAATTTTGTTTCACTTTATTTTATTTCTTAATTAATTTAATTATTATTTACTTGATTGTGTTGAGCTTTTTCTTTTTATTATTATAGGCGAGTAGGAGCTCATTATTACACTTCATGCAGCAATAATTTTTTTGACACTGATATATTGGGAAGAGCATATGCACCATTATTACAACTTGTTCCTTTCTCTTCAACCACGACAACAGTTGGCGTTATGGAAGATGTGGTGGTTAATGCTCCTATTGATAGAAGGGATGTAGGAGGACCATGAGAGTCGTCACCTGTCGCATAGTGAACGATACCACAGGAGGAAAGTTTGCAAGATATGTAAAAGAAAAAGACAGAATAAGAAGACATGTCTTGATGCAAATATGGCAACCCCACCTCCCAATTTGAATGAACAAATATCAGATGATAACCCTCAAATGTTCATATCTAATCCAGTCTCTCCCCAATAATCTTGTGTCTCTGGTGCAAAAACTTCAAGAAAATGCAGTAAGTGCCAAAACATTGGACACACTCGTAGGGGTCTCCAATGTCCAATGGAGCAAGACTTGATGTATAATGGCAAAGACAATTTTGCTAATGTAAATGTAAACTTCATTGGAATAGAGACTATGGTAAATTCATATGACAATGTTCATGCCTTCGAAGGTGATGTTGATGTAGACTTGGTTTAGTCCACTACTTGTAATGTTATGTAATTTGATTTATCTTTATGTTTAGCACTACTTTGTCGGAATATGTTATGGAATCTGTCCCTCTAATGGCCAAACCATCCCCTTAGGGGACAAAACATCCCTGAAAGGAACATTCCGTCCCTTCATTAGAAATTCTGTCCCTGGATGGGACAGAATGTAACTAAAATTGACATTTCTTCTGTTCAAGTGACAAAAAAGTCCATTAACAGAGATTTTCAAATTTTCTCTAACAGATCTTTTTTTTCTTTTTCCTGACTTCTAAAAGATTGGGTTTATTTGATATTGAATTTTAATAACTAATTATTTAATAAATATATTTCCTCTTTTTGAATTTTGTAAAAGTCTCAACAATTATAGAAATTGCACAATTATACAATAAAAGTTATATTACACATTAATAAACTTATAAAAGTTATTTACAAAAAAAAAAAGACTATTTATAGTCCCAACTTTCCCCAAATATAGTCTCTGTCATATCCTTCCTAAGGCGAGCTGGGATATCTATATAGTCAGTGAGTAGAAATATCTTACTGAGGTGACCCCTCAGTAGTTGGTCCATATAATAAGCTATATATGGACCAAAACAGGTCGGATCAAGCTCCTAAAGAATCTCATTGGATGTCTTCCTCTCTAACTCCATCTTTGTCACATTCTCTCCGATATATTGAACCTTTGTATAATACCCTACTTGGCATGATAATGCAGGTAATAAGTGCACTACTGGAGCTGCTAGCTGTGCCCGACTATCATAAGCCCCATCTGATATCTTGGAATCATACATAATAATCAAGAAATTCTGTAGTCGGATCTGGAGTAGCACCCAATATCTTTGTAACAACTAGACATCAAAACCTTTATATAACAAATACTCACATCACACAACTTAGAAACCTTATTTAAAAGATGTTTTGACAAGATATTAAAATTAATATAAATTATTAATATTACCTCTTCGACATCTCACCACGGTAACTCTTTGTCATCCGCCTCACCTTTCACCCAATTCTAAGGCTCTGTTCCTCCATTCTCCATCCATCAGCAATTAAAATGTAAGTGTCAATTGGAGTCCGTTTTTCTTTAAAAAAAAAAATTGGTTCATTCCATCTTAGATGAGTGTTTTAATTCAGATTTAAGTCGAATTTTTCATTTTTGAAAACAAAATGGACTCCAATTTAAACTTACATTTTACGGAATTGAATGACACCATACTTTTGGATGGTGTATCCAAGCAGAGCCTAAGTATCTTGAAAGTTGTACTCATCAACTATCGGGTTGGGATCATCATATACAGTTCTAGGCTGACTTTATAATAAAAAAAATATTTGTGTCACTATTAAAGAAATATTAGATAAAATAATTTAATAAAATATAAAAGTTATAAATTATACTGACATATAAATATGGTAAGACAAGAGCAAACTTCCATCTATATGGAAAGTCTTTGGGAGCTCTCATTGCCCTCAATCTCAGTGCACGAATGAACTGGCCAAAATGAATGTCTTCTATGTAGACCGTCAACCCCAGGATTGCACCCAAGTCTAAACTATTAAAGTAAAAATCTGTACACAATATTCCCTTATACAAAAAATTGTGTTTTCTATGAGATATGAAATACATGGGTTTTGCTTCAATCCATCTAGTGAGGTATTCTACAGCAACTATCAGAAATTGTGCTCCATTGACTCCCTTAGGAAATGGTCCCAGTATATCTACCCCATAAATGTAAAAAAGAACAGTGGTATTTATGGATTGGTACCTCATTGGCGGGATGTATGACCTGTTTTGAGGCCAATAGTCTAACACATATTCTGAATAATCTTTTCTATGTCTCATAACGTAGAAGGTCAATAGTATCCTATTTTGAGAATTTCTTAGCCATTATCTTAGCACTAACATGTGATCCACATATTCCTTTGTGAATCTCTTCAATGATATATTCAGCTTATACTTCTCCAAGGCATTTGAGTAATAACCAAGTATATGACCTTAGGTAGACCTCATCATTCAATATAAGGACATAACGAGGTGCCCATCTCTTGAGCTTTTGATCTTCCTTGATGTCCTCAAGGAGCTCCCCATCTTTGAGATACTTGCATAAAGTGTATCTCCAATCTGAATGGTCTTTTATGGCTAAGTTTTCCATTTGACTTATAGTTGGAGAGTTTAACTGTTCAATTTAAAGCTCTCATTTGGTTCCTTCTAGTTC
>JAWZTD010000137.1:6665056-6675662 GCA_035221335.1 Echites panduratus | reverse complement strand
CCTGTGAGTCTACATTTGCATGTAATTGTTACACTTGTAGAGCTTGAAACAATTTCAGGTTTGCCAACAATACCTCATATTCTGACTCATTATTAGAGGTTAAAAAATTGTACTTTACATCATAAGGGATTCTCACTCCCACGGGACTGATTAGTATTATTCCCACAATTACATTGTCTTTTTCAGTTAAGCCATCTGTGCACATGATCCCTACATCTAACTCTCGGGTCTTTGTGAGGTCCATTGGAGCTCTAGTGTATTCTTCCACAAAGTTTGAGGGAGCTTAAGCTTTGATTGCCTTTCTAGGCTCAAAATCAATCTGGTATCCAGAGAACTCTAAATCCCATTTTATTGTTCTAGATGATAGCTCTGGTTTGGCTAGTGCTTGTCTTAATGGAAGATATGTCAAAACTTTTATCTTATATGCGTCAAAGTAGGGTTTAAGTTTCCTTGATGTGATGATAATGAGGCACAAAAGTTTCTCGAGATCCGAGTATCTAATTTCTTCACCTCTTAACAAACGACCTACATAATAAACTAGAAATTAAAAACTTGACCTTTCTACTAGGAGTACGATGCTCACAGCCTTTTCAGTTGCTGTGAGACAAGTTGTGAAGGACTCCCAAGGAATTCCTTCAGCTTTACAAAAGTTGATTGACAGTCTTCTATCCAATAGAAGCCCGCTATCTTTTTCAATACATTATAGAATTTTGCTCACTTATCAGCCATTTTACTTATAAAATAAAACAACTCTGAGCTGCCATCTTTTCAGTCAAACTTTGCATCTCTTTGATGCTTCTGGGTGGTTATATGTTAAGGAGAGCTTTTATTTTGTCTGGACTTGCATCAATTCCTCTCTCTAAAATCATGAATCCTAAGAACTTACTAGTTAATACTAAAAAAAGGTTCATTTTTCAAGGTTCAACTTCATATGAGCAACCTTTAATGTTTGGAAAGTCCTCTAAAGTTTTTGATTTGATTACGAAATAAACTTCAATATATCTTCCCAATTTAGCTTTAAAGATCTTAAGCATTGCTATTAGGAACTCTACTCTAGCATTCTTCAATCCACATGGCATTTTTGTATAGCAATAAGTCTCAACTTCTATTACAAAGGAAGTCTTCTCTGTATCCTCTAATGAAATTGGGATTTGGTGGTAGCCCTTATAAGCATCCAAAAAATACAACCATTGATACCCTATAGCTGAATCCACCATCTGGTCGATACTAGGAAGTGGATAGGAATATTTCTGACAAAATTTATTGAGTGTGGTAAAATTCACACATATTCTACTTGTCCTTTCCTTCTTAGGTACCAGCACATGATTAGCTAACCACTCAAGGTATAAGACTTCTCTCGAAATGCTTGTATCGAGAAGAGCTTGGACTTCTTGAGCTATGATTGCTTTTCTTTCTGAAGAAAAGGTCCACTTCTTCTGCTTCATCGGTTTGACACTAGATCGTAGACCAACCTTGTGTTCTGCAATACTTCTATCATTTCCTTGAAGGTCATTTGGCTTCCATGCAAAGACCTTTAGATGATCCCATAGAGTCTCTACAAGTTTCCCCTTGACTTTGGAATTAAATGACTCTCTAATATTGATCAATTTATCAAGGAATTTTTGATTTAGGTACACCCCTTCCCCCTTTCGAGATGCTTTAATCTTGGTTTTCTCATCTTCTTGAGATAGGTTGGAGAGCTTAACTATTGAAGTATTTTTTATGTCACTTTCAGTTGAAGCATCTCCTTCCACTAGGTAGCACTCTAAGGCCATTTGCCTGTCACCTTTCAATGTGATCCACTCCTAACATACTTGATTTCTCATATAGTAGTCTACGGGAGAGAATTCTTCTTGCAAATCCATCAACCCATTTCTTCCAAGAATTACATTATAGGTTATTGGAGAATCTACTACGAGCCAGTCCATAGTTTCTGTCACTCCCTTTCCATTAACATTGACTGTTGGGACTTTGAGAATTCTTTCAGCATAAGTCGTGGAGTCGCAGAAACTCATTAGTGGGTGTTAGACTTCAACAACAAGCTTTTGTTTAGTCCCATCTGGTCAAGTGCTTTCTTGTATAGGATATTGACAACACTTCTTGTGTCTATAATAATTTTCGGGACTAAGAAATCTCCTATCTGCTAGGAGATTGTCAAAGGATCTACATTTGCACCTTGTGCTCCCTTGGATATTCTTTTAATGGCATTAATCTCTTTTATTGGAGGTCTTTTGGGGTGTTTTGGAGGTTGATGATCAGCTGGACCTCCTATTCTCGCAAGTCCTGTAGTTGAGCTTCTTTGATCAGCATTTCAATCTCTCTTTTGAGATCAAAACAGTCTTCTGTGATGTGTCAATAGCCTTTGTGATATTGACAAAATTTGTTCATGTCTCTTTTAGTAATTGGAGATTTAATAGGTTTAGCTGCCTTTAGAACGCCTTTTTCTCTATGGCTATCAAAACTTCTGCCAAAGAGACTGTTAATGGAGTGGTCACGAGCTCTGGAATCATCTTTTCTTCTTCTCATGAGGTCCTCCTTTAGAAAGGAGGTCATTCTTGTCTCTTTTGTTTGATGGGCTTTTTGGATGAGCCTTTAGGTAAGAGGATTTATTAGTGGGAGGTGTAAAACCATGGATTTTCTTCTAGATCCTCTGTTTTTATTAGTCTCTCTAAGAGAGTTTGTAGTTGTTTTACAGTTGTAACTTATTCTTTAGCGAGTTGCAGTGCTAAGTACCACCTTAGGAGCCCCAGTTTGAATGTCGTAATGCAGATAGCATTGATTTCTGCTCTATCTCAACAACTTCATCATTGAATTGGCTGTAATACATTCTTATGTTTCGCCAACTTTCCTTGATTGTGAAGAGGTGGTTGATGTCTTTCTTGCATTTTATACTGCTTTGGTAGTTCTTTAAGAACTGTTTTTGAGTTGATTCCAACTTGAGATGCTTCATGATTAAGGTTTTTTTTGTCGAAGTGAAAGGAAAAGCTCTACATTTGACATGTTCCGGGTACTCAAACATCTCCATGTAGGACATGTACTAGTCTATATGAAGTTGGGGTTCTATTGTACAATCATATTTAATAGCCACTTGTCTAGGCTTGAAACCTAGAGGCATCTTTCTTCGTCTGATGCCATCCATAATGGACGATCGTTCATCAAGGTCAATTCTACTTTGTGATTTAGGTCCTTCGACACCATCAAGATTGATAAGTGGTCTTTTTTCTTTGTAGGTGCAAGAGCTGCTCCCAGATCCTTACTGGCTATTTGTTAAATCAGGGAAGACATTCGTAGATCTCTTTCTTTGCCTGCTTGATCATTTTATTCCACTCTTTAGCTTTGTGTCTTGGAGATTGTTGCTCTATTTAGTTTATCTCGAATTTCATATTCTAATCCATTTCTTAGAGTATCTTTAAGATTAGTAGGTGGAAGATTTCTCCTTGCATTTTTGGTAATTGATTACCACGAGTTGCTCTATTTTGTGCCTCTTGCTTTTTTTCCCTGAGTTCTTTCTCTTGATCTATGTGATGAAGATTGACCTTCACCTCTTCCACCCTGGCATTCTAGCCCTTCTGAGCTTCATTGATATTCGTGTCAATATGGTGTTAGATTCCTTCTAATTGAAACAAAATCTTTTCTTCTTGAGAGATTCTCTAATGTTGTTACCATCCTTTCAAGTAGGTAACTTGGAACCATGACACGACTTCCCAGAGATGAACGTGGGACTTGAGGATGCCTTGTTGCCAGATTTCCTAAAGTGTGTCTTTCATGCAGGTTTCCTGGAGGGTATAGAACGTGCGGGTTCAGGAATTTGTGCTAATGTTGGAATGACTATTCCTGCATTGTTTTGATCTTATGTTCCCTTCGAAGGGACTTTTTGCATTGTTTCTTCAATGTGCAGATTAGTTTTGCGTGGTCATCCACGTCTTGCCGATTGTTCCCGTGCAATAACAACATATTTTTAACAATAGGGAAGAGAATTCAAGCTAGTGTTCTTCTCACAGATGATACCATAAGTGATGGAACTCAATTTGATCTTTGTGTCACCCCAATTTTTATGGCGTCTACAAGAACAACCAAGAAGAAGATGATCATCAGAGTGGGTCTTTGCCTTGAGGATAACTTTGATGGCAAAGCCAATCCTTACTTAGAGAGAGAATAGAACTGAATTGAAATTATCTCATTAAGTGTGATCTATGTATGTAAAAAGAGAATGAATCCCTTTTTTATGTATAGTTACCTTATTTTAGTTGATCTCAATTTAGTATAATCTAGCATTGATTGCGGAAACATATATCGTTAAACTCTATCTTGATTTTAACAAGTTTCCTTATAAAAAAAATTCAAAAGCTTTCTAGCCACATTGGACCTTCATTAAGAGTCACGACCTTTAAGTCACAACTATACGTCCTTATCATTTGATAACAGGTCATAAGTCGTGCTATGTAGGTTGTGGATATAAGTTTGACTTTCGTCATCTCTCACTGATTTTGATTTATAAATCTAAGAGGTCTAAATTTATAACAAAAATGGAATTATTTTCTTGACTTGTTGGACATTTGGATTAGGTTTTTTTTTTTAAAGTCATTCTCGTTTGGAATCAATTTTGATAATATTAAACAGTAATTTAATTTTCTTTTCTTTTGGCAAGTTAATTTTCAATGCCTCGGAAACATAATAAATGGGCATTTGAAGCAGAGGTAACTTGACTTTCAGTTTTTTACAAAAAAAGGGAAAAGAATTTTTAATTACTCAGTACTAGCGGCATGACAGTTTATTCATCGCAGACAACGGCCTTAAACCCTACAAATATTTCTGCACCATCCATATATATTCCCCATTAAACGTCTTGCTTCATCTGAAGCAATGGTGATTAAGAAGTCGAAAACAGAAAAATCTCAAGATTTAGACGCTCTGAAATCAGATGTTGCTTCCTTTGCTTCCTCCATCGGCCTAGCCGTTCCTTCGGCATCCTCCGCCTCCGGCTTTGACGACACCGATTTCCGCAAAACCGGAGCTATTAATCCCCGCAACCAGGCATCCCCAAACCCGCCTCTCAAGAAAGGCAAATATGTAAAAGAAAAGACGAGCAGTCGTGTGGAGAACAGGAAACCTATTCATAAATTCGAGCCACGGCCGAACACTACATTTGAAGTCAATAATACAGATGACAAGGGTAATGCGAATAAATTCGGGAACTTGCCGAAGCTTCCGTTGGTGAAAGCCAATGCATTGGGGGTGTGGCATGCTGATGCAGCAGAATTACAGGGGAAGGTAATAGGTAACCAGACGAGGAAGAAGATTGAGATTACAAAGTTAGAGGGGTGGAAGCACTTGGTGGAGAAGAAGAAGGAGCTCGGAGAGAGGTTATTGGCTCAGTTTGTGCAGGATTACGAGTCTTCCAGAGGGCAAAATGGGGATATTAGAATGCTCATGGCCACCCAGAGGTCAGGGACTGCTGCGGATAAAGTGTCTGCATTCTCAGTTATGGTTGGGGACAATCCCGTTGCTAATCTGCGATCTCTTGATGCACTTTTGGGTAAATTTATTCTATTTACACGGTTTTTTTTTTTTTTTGCTATCCTTTTTGTCGTGTATTTTTGTCTCAAAGTAGTTCTCTGAAAACTTTTTAGAGTATATTATTAAATCACTTTTGTTAAGTTGTTTTAAAGGATATTATCTAACTCACTTGCAGGATGAAGCATGTGTTGATACAGTTGAATTTGAATAGTTTATTGCTATGCACACAGAAGGTTAAGGTTGTGTTAATTAGTGCTTATATCCTTTATTTTGTCTGTTATGCAGACCCCTCTACAGAGGGAGGAATAAAGGAAGGGTGGTCTTTCTTCGCATCTGATGAAAACTTTCAAATGGACAATTGGTCATAAGCATATAAAATCAAGCTGGCCGTGCCTGCATAATTTTAACTTCTTAAATTATTTTAGTTTTGGGAAGAAGGGGATCACATATATGCCTGATTAGTTTTGCTGCTGAAGTTTCTTCTTGCTTTACAAGTAATTGTTCTAGTTTTTAAACGCAGTTAAAATCAAAAGTTACTGATGCTTTAAATAAGGCACTTGAGTTTTGTAAGCGTGAGCAATTAAAATCATTTGCAGGCATGGTGACCTCTAAAATTGGGAAGCGCCATTCATTGACAGGCTTTGAGGTACTAAAGGAACTTTTTATTTCAAGGTGAGCATCCCCCTTCTTGGGTTTCTGAAGCAAGTTGGCATTTTCGATTATGTTTTATTCTGACTGCCACTCATTTCATGTCAGGGAAGGGGAAAAAAAAAAAGATGTAACTAGTAGTATTCCACCAGCTAATGGTGCATTTAGTAAACTTGCTGCATCTTTTGCATTGGGAAGTGAAATAGTTTCTAATTTGTAGCTTTTCGCTAATACTTTTTGCATGAAATTTTGTTCCAGTCTACTACCAGACCGCAAGCTAAAAGCACTCTTCCAACAGCCTATAGATATTCTTCCTGACACTAAAGATGGAAACTCTCTTCTACTCTTTTGGTATTGGGAGGAGTGCTTGAAACAAAGGTATACTTCAGTAATGCATGTATTTGTATCATCTCCTCTTTCCAAGTTTCAACTTGTAGCTATAGTTGTGCTCCATGAATGACTTCAAGGTGGTAGTTAAGCTGGATGGATACAGATCGGCTTTCAAAATGAACCACATGAACTTCAAGAATTCTATGCTGTAGGTTATGCAGATGGTTTGTGCTGAATATGTTTCTTAGATAGTTTATATTGTACTGCTTTATGCTCTTCTCTTTAAATGAACAATAGATGTCTTTTTTGATTAGAAATTGCCATATGGAGGGTGGATGTTACTGTCAGAAACTGCTGACTTCCATCAATGGGATCTAATTCTCTCTTAGTTCTTTGGGTTATTACTAGACCTTCATCTTATGTACTTTCATGGATTGGATGATCTCTTACGTATATCTATATTGCTAAACCAGATATGAACGTTTTATTTCTGCACTTGAAGATGCATCTAGAGATGTTTTAGCTATAGTAAAGGACAAGGCGCTTAAGGTGAGCATACCCTTAAATTTTCTGCCCCAACATCTTTTATCTTCTTCCTCTGTTGTCATCATGAATTTTTTCAAATTGAATGTCTAGATGAAGTGGTCATAGGATTGTTTAGCTTTCCTTATTCACTAGAATGCTGTCAACTTTACGGTTGAGGCTCATTGACCAAACATTCTTGAAGAAATGCATCCATCAAAAAAATCTCTTACTGAATGCAGCTTTTGAAGAAAGTGCCCATGTCTTACTCTTTCAACTTGATACTGAAGTTTATTTCTGCTACTTACCTTGCAGTTTTCTTGTATTTTTCTTTTTTTCACTTTATCTGATTCATGTAATGATTTTGCAATAGACCATCTATGCACTCTTGAGGAGCAAACCAGAACAAGAGCGGCGTTTGCTCTCTGCACTTGTAAATAAAGTATGTCCATTTTGTTATTTGTCTTATATTGTTACTTGTTTGTTGTGTCTTTTGTTACCATCTGTTCAAAAGGTCTGGAGAATATGGAGCTCTGTAGGGTAATTCTTTTATTCTTCGCTTGCTGCAGCTGGGGGATCCTGAAAAGAAAGCTGCATCTAATGCTGAATTTCTTCTATCAAAGCTTTTATCTGACCACCCAAGTATGAAGGTAACATTGTCATCTGGACACTTGGGAGTTTTGATTCTTTTGATGTGTGAGAAGCTGGGTTATGTAATAAATTAAAGGTGTATGATGCACTTCTCTCCTTTTAAGAAGATTGTACTCTCTTTTGACATTTTGGTCCTTCATTTGTTGAGAACAGTATAAACTATGTGAATATGCTAGCTAAACTGGTTTGTTTGATTTAGCTCACTACGTCAGTTTATAACTCCATTGATGGATGGTTACAGGCTGTGGTTATTGACGAGGTGGATAATTTTCTTTTCCGGCCTCACTTGGGATTACAAGCGAAGTCTTATGCTGTATGTCAAACTTATACCTCACCTACTTGCTATGCTATTTTGTGCTTAGTTTACAGAAAACCTCTTTCTTATTTCTATTCTTTTTTGGTGTTTGGTGGGGGGTTTCTTCTGAGATGTATACTTTTGAGGAAATCACTGTATTAAAATTTCAAATTTATGCTTTAACTGGTTCCCACTTGTCATTTGTATCCAAAGCGCCCAGGCTCCTCATGCTGTCCCGTGCTAGCATTCCTCTACATTGGTCTGTCCCAAATCACTAGAGGTCCATGTGGATGCATTCTTCTTGGCCATGCAATAATTGTCTTCTGGAGGCCATTTGCCTTAAGACTCCTTGCACTGTTAAACATTCATTACACAGGGCACATGCTTTTGTGATGTCTGAAAAGATGATTCCATTGTACTTAAAGATTGCAGACTGGATGTGATAACTTCTCACGCACGAGGCTGTTCATTGCTGACCTTTTGGTGTTTCTCTATCTAAGATTAATATTTCTGTGTCTGAAGTTGCTTTGAATGATTAAACTTATCATCACTATGAAAACTAAATCAAGCTCATGCTAAGTTTTGAAGTATATGTTGGACACATCTGGTTCCTTCATTATCGCATAAACTGTGAAATTAAAGAAAAAAAGCCGCAAACACTTCTTCCTCTTCTCTTTTTTGATCTGATAGATTCTAATACAACTGGAGTGGTTAGGTGCTAAAAGTGTACATATATTAAAGCTAGTATCTTTCTCCGTATACATTTGTAACTCAAGATTATGATGCATTTCCATTATGCTGTCATGTAAATGACAATCTTATGTTCTGCTTTGAATCATGTAATTTGTTGATTTTTAAATGTAGTCACTTGATCTTCACCAGATTCAGTTTTCTGACAGTTTAATATTCTCTACTTGCATTAGTTTTATTCTTGTCAGTAAAGGTTTTGCCAACTAATCTTGTGCTTATCTAGGTTGTCCTTTTAAGCAACATTTGTTTGTCTCACAAGGGAGATGGACCGAGAATTGCAAAGCGTTTGATTGATGTCTATTTTGCATTATTCAAGGTATATTCTTGAAAAACAGTGTTTTTAGTTTTCCAGCTAATAGAATTTTTGACTTCTAAGTACATTAGATTCTTCCTCTACAATATTTTCCCATACCGCAGATACTGATTTCCGAGGCAAATCGTGGAGATGCAAAGACCAACACTAATAGAAAAGGACAAGGGAAAGATTCAAGTTTAAACAATAAGCCAGCTGACGCTCCAGCAGAATCTCATGTTGAGATGGATTCCCGTTTATTTAAATTTCTTTTGACGGTTAGTGGATATGACTCCTGCCTTTTTCTATTTTCTATTCTCGTAAATATCAAGAAATTCTGCACACTGCATTTTTATTCAGTTGAAACATTCAAAATATATATTTTCATGAATATTTCTTTATTTTGGTGTGTAATAGATGTTTTCATGCTTGTCGGCTAATGTAGGCTTGATAGTAAATAGTTGGAAATGTTGACATCTTCATTCCCATGGATTATGTTCTAATGAATTAACTTAATAAGTTTGACAGTGATATAATTAAGGCGGTAATAAAGTGTCCTCTTTCCCTTATTTCTCTATCTGTGTATTACTAATCTGGTTCTTCTACTAAATAATGCTAACTAATTTTCTTTTTCTTGTTCTTCTCATTTCATTCTTTTTTCCAGGGTGTCAATAGGGCATTTCCTTTTGTTTCTAGTGAGGAATCTGATGAGATTATTGAGGGCCAAATGCCGATATTATTTCAGCTGGTAACCTCAGACCTATTTTATCTATCTGGAAAGGAATAATATATATAAGTATATATATACATACAAATAAATCATGCACAATCATGTTGCAAATATTTTCCCCTTAGCTTAAGATTGGTTAATGAGATTGTTTAATTTCTGAAATTTCTAATTTCAATTGGCATTTACCTTTAGGTACATTCTAAGAGCTTTAATGTGGGAGTTCAAGCATTAATGCTTCTTGACAAGATCTCTTCCAAGAATCAGATTGTTAGTGATAGATTTTATCGAGCTTTGTACTCAAAGCTCCTGGAGCCAGCTGCAATGAATTCTTCCAAGGTGAATTGAGTTATTTACGTTCTCGATCTTACTTTTAATGGTAACATATTCATGGGAGTACGAGTGCAATTGAGTTCTTCATGTTCCCACCATATTTAATAACTTTTATTTTTTGGGGGGCAAGAATACAAATGGGAGATACAAAAAAAGTGATCTTACTAACCTAATGTTTCATGGAATGGAATGTTACCATCTCAAATGTAGAATTTCTGTATTCCCACAAAGTAAAATAGAGTACTAGGAAATTTATCACTCTATAGTGGATTGAATTATATTGCTATAGTTAGAAAATATGCTTCCATTGGGTGAAATATTTGAAATAGATCGTTTTACTGAGTTCCAGTGGTATTATTGGTAGATGCCTATTGTTTGGTTTGCTTTTCAACATATTTTAGTTGTGTTGCTCTTTTTCTCTGGACACATTCAGCATGGTGATAGAATGTTGTTCAGAGATGTTTTTGCAGTATTAATCCATTGGATGCTCAAGTACAATTTGGAGTTTTCCAAAAACTAGGGAATCCATCTACAAGAAGAC
>JAWZTD010000137.1:6621340-6633214 GCA_035221335.1 Echites panduratus | reverse complement strand
GACGATTTTACATAATTGTTATTACATAATTACATTTACAATTTTATGAAGATCTACCCCATATTTTTTATACATAATGAAATTAATAAAAATTATTAAATATTTCTTAACTTCTTATTCCAAAATCCAATATTTCCTCCTCCATTTTTTTCTATTTATATAGATGAATATTGGTTTTTTTATTTATTAATTCTTGATTATAATTCTTACAATACTAAAAAATTTCAATGTGTTAATATGAGAAGCTAGCCATGCTGTCACGTAAACATTATTACTCATTCCATCCTTTATTGATGGGCTTATTTCTTTTCTTATAAGAACTTAGAAAAATAGTTAATGTCATTGAAAGAGATTGTGTTTATATTAAATGCCATTCATCAATTTTAACATAAAGATCTTGGGTTGGTTTTAAACTAACTAAAATACACTAATGTGTATAAATATATATATATATATATATATTTATATTTATAAAGACTTGGTTTCAATCATTCGAGTTTAAATTTTTATTGAGAAGGGAAAATTTTAATATTTAGGCATAATTAGGGCATGTAAGGAAATTTAAAACTTATTATTATTTTTTAATTTACAAATGGTATTTTCTTATACAGCAATAGGTACGCAAATTTATCATTTTACTTGAAGTTAGATTTATTCTGTAAGGATTTAAAACCCCATTAGAATTAGAGTATGTAGAAAGATTTAGTTGCTGAAAATACTTAAAATTTAAAACTTAATTACTCTTTATAAAGAGAAACAAACATATAAAATTGAACAAAAGAAAACGTAAAATTCTCTTTATGATGTAGAGGAAATAATATGGCTTTTTTTTTTTTTGTAGATTTTATATTTGAAATTACATTTAGTTTAAAACTTCTAAACCCACATCCTAATTTTTGCGATCAATATTAAAATCCAAACATAATTGTTAATATAACATGCATTAAATACCATATATTCAAAAAATTTTTGTCAAGTCTTTCATAGATCGGTGGTAAGCAGCAACATTTGAGGACTAAAAGAACTCAAGTTTCAGACATGAAAAAGATAGGCAAGAACCATGGTTAATTCTTGGAGAGTGGGGATTCTGGGAGGATGGTAAGGGAAAGGGTGAAGGGAAAAAAAAGTTTTTCTTTGAGTGTTAATTTAACTTTTGCCTTAATGAATTTTGTTGGCTGAAATTATCTATTAATTATTGCTCACTCAAGAAACTGTATATCCTAAAATGATTAATTTTCTATTTTTGCTCATATTATTTGTTATTTAACCAAACAATTTTAGATAATATTATTATTTGACTTTCAAGATTTTAAGCTAAAATTAAAACATTTTAAGAAACTTCTCAAGTTAATACTATTTCAATTTTTATAGAGGTATATTATATATATGTGCCATTTTTTTGTTGTTTTTTTGGTTAAAATAGTTATAATTTTTATTTCAAAACCTTTTGTTTATAGATTTAGTGTTTAAAAACTCTGCATGCAGGAATGCATTGCAAGAAGTACAATAATTATCATTTTTTCCTTTTTTTTATGTGTGTGTGTGATGAATCCTAAATCCCATTGTGAATATCTAAAAAAAAAAAAAGGGGAAAAAAAAAACATCCATCTAACTCTCTGTCCTCTCTCCTTTTCTTTTGTCTTTCTCCTCCCACCTTAAGATTACAACCTAAGCTATTAGAATTAAAGTAAAAATTATTTTGTCTGTAGAACAGTAAGTCACAGTTTCATTCTCCCACTTCTTCACACACACATTCTCTCTCTCTCTCTCTCTCTCCTCCACCACCTCCCTTCTCTCTGTATCTTCAAAATATAGAGAGAGAAAGATATATTCATTCATTTTGAGAAAGGAGTAAAGCTAAAACCATTTAGTCCATTGTAGGGTTTCCTTCAAAATCAAAGAAACCCACATCAAACCCTTTTATCTCTCCTCTTCCTCAGCAATACAATAAATTCTGAATATGGAAGAATAAGGATAAGCTTTTTCTCCATTCCATCATTTCTCTTGTAAGAAATGGCAAATGTGGGTTTCAATTTGCAACAGAATTCAACGATCCATCTTGGAAATTGAAGATCTCTGCATTCAAATTGCTTCGGTGAGTTTCGATTCTCACGATCGTCTGGCATTTATTTTTTCACTATTCCGTTTGAATTGCGGAAAATATACATATTTCCCCTTTTGGGTTTGAGAATGTATGCTCTAGCCTCATCTCATTGTTTTCTAATTCCACTTGCATTTTGAATTCTTTGTGCTTAATAGGGGTTTAGGGGTTATACCTTTAACCAAGTGATAGCTCAAGATATTTCTCTCTCGCAGACATATATGCAAACTTTTAATTACCAGTTTGTAATGCGCATTTGGAAAATTTTTAATTTTTTTTGGTGATTATCAGATCTGGAAATATTTTTAGTTTAATTCATATCAGCTCAAATGCTTCACTTTCAGCTACATTTAATGTAGCTGAGATTTTTCAATTGAGATCTGTGGTGTCTATTGCTGTTATTTTGCTTATCGGGAAAGCAAATTTCTAATTTTGTTATTCTGTTTGTACTTAAAAGCGATCCCCTGCAGCTTTGGAATTCATGTTATCGAGTATTGAGTAAGCCTTTTTATTTTTTTCCCAATTTATTTGCAGAATGGGTGAGCATTAGTGGGTTTAAAATTTAGGAGATAAAGTAATCAGACAGGTGGAATTTATCCCCATTACGGGAAAAGACTGTTCATATGAAAGAGTAATAAGCAGAATTTGTGGCTCATTAGTCAAGAACAAAATGAAGTCTGATACCCCTCTTGATTACGCTGTTTTCCAGCTTTCACCGAAGCGGTCCAGGTGAGATGCTATATGATGCACCCAGATGTTTACTTATAATGGTCTTTCTTGATTGACTAATCTGAATTCTATTTCTGGCAGATGTGAATTGTTTGTTTCCAGTAATGGAAACACAGAGAAGCTGGCATCAGGATTATTTAAACCATTTGTTACACATCTAAAGGTTGCAGAAGAGCAGGTTGCAAAGTCTGTTCCATCAATTAAGCTTGAAATTGAAAGATGTAGAAATGCTGAATTGTGGTTCACCAAGGGGACTCTTGAGAGGTAAACGGTATCATGCATGTTGCCACTTGCCACTAAATGTCTGTATGACTAAAAAATGGGCTTTAACACTATTGTTGTTCTTGTATCTTCTTGCCAGGTTTGTACGCTTTGTCACAACTCCAGAAATTTTGGAATTGGTGAATAAAAATGATGCAGAGATGTCTCAGTTGGAATCAGCTCGAAGGATATATTCACAGGTAGTAAAATTTGAATATTAGTAAAAATTTCAATTTCACTGTTTTTTGGTTGGTCTTCCTGCTAAGTAGAAATGTTTCATCATTTTCTCCCTAAATCTCAGGGGTCAGAAGATCAGCACTCTGTTGCAAGTAAGTTGCTGTTTCCAATTTCAGATATGGATACTCTTTTACTCCTTTTTCTTTAGAGATAAGCGCAAAATATTCTCCTGCATTTTAATCTCCTCTGTTTGCACAAATAGAGTATGTCTAAGGTTCTTGAATTGTCTCATATATCTTTTGTTCCTGGTCAGCCCTTTCCTAGAGTTCTAGCAGAGGAGCTGATGACAAGTAATGCCTTTATTTTCTCATACAAGTATTAGTGCCGTTGACGCAATGCTCTAGATAAATGTTGTGCTACACGTCTCTGCTCTCTTTGCCAATTTGATATGGGTGGAAATGACTAAAATAAATATGTAATGGACATTAATGCTTATGAAATGGTGTTCCACTTGGAATCATATGCTTAAAGGAGCTCCTAGAAATCAAAAAAGGATGCATGAATTGAGAAAAGCAATGCATGTGGTACAATGAAATACCAATTCATGGGGATTATAACTTGGTGAATATGTTGTGACCTTTAAACTTCGTGTCCGGATTGTTAGTTTTTCCTCAAGCATGTCTCTGTACCTGTGTGTTTTTGCACCTGAATAAGTGAGTGAGAAAAGGATATATTGCTCAAGCTGGGGGTTTCTTCATCTGCATGGAAAAATCTTTTGTTTCTTGTTATAAGTATTCTAGGTCTTTTTGTCTGTCAATATGATCACATTGAATTATCTTGGCGTAGAAGTTCCAAATAGCCATTTCTCTTTTCTCGATATGTAGTTAGATTCAGTTTCTCTCTCAAGCAAATAAGATCAGTGATGCCCTTTAAGTTTGGAGTATAGGATGAGCTCAACGATTTTGTCATACTTGTTTATAGAACTCTGATATTGACTCTGCATTTACAATTTGCTCCAGGTGGTGGATCTGGGGTTACAGCTGTAGCTGATGCAACAAAGTAAAATCTCTTTCTTTCACTCTGTGTGTGTGCCTTTTCTTATTTCTGAGAAGCCCCAAATTCGCCTGTCCTCCTTATTTGTGAACTTTCACTTTCTAACTTGCAATAGATGATGGTCTTGCTTGCAGCAGTTAGAATAAACTGTAATTTGCTCAAGAAATGCCCTACCTTGCCATCTAAAAAAATGTCTTCCATGATGCTGATTTGGTTGCCTCTATCTTTCCTATTTTGCTAAACTACCTCCTCGAAGTTCGTGCTACATTGCTATACCTGTCTTATTGTTATTGCTTTCTTTTCAATCTCCTTCATTTTGAACAGAAAGGAACTGCTGAGAGCAATTGATGTGCGGCTTGCTGCTGTCCGGCAGGACTTAACAAGAGCCTATGCTCGTGCTGCTGCAGCAGGTTTTAATTCAGAGACAGTCTCAGATCTTCAAATGTTTGCTGATCGTTTTGGTGGTCAACGCTTAAAGTAAGATTTCTGATATCACAGTTGTTATCATTATTATTATAAGCTCTTGCCCTAAGAATTCCTTCATCCTTGACCTGGTATCTGCATTAAGTTAACAAGTATTTGGATGTGAATCATATAGAGCAAGAGAAATGAAGAATAAAGAAAAAGGAAAAAGCATAGGGGCCATTGGTCCAATTGTTACGTCAAACAGTAGAACAAGACTTATTCTACTAGCTAAAATGCTGGACATTTTCAAAATTCACACTAAGTGATGTCGTTTCTTACTTAGTTAAGAACCCGAGCGAAGCAATGCTAGTGAGCTTGGCTGGATGGTTTGCTTCGAAAGACAGAAAAGTGATATAGACAAAAGAAACATTGAAATACATGCTTTACAGAGTGAGATACAGAGATATAAGCAGAGCTTTTGTTGGTCTATTGGTTGTTTTGGGTATGAAATTGGTTTGATGTTTCATCCTTCCTCTCTTTTCCTGGCCTTGCACTACTTTACATGTTCATTTTATGTAAATAGAAAGGATGAGGGTATTGTGTGCGTCAGTTTGGTGGGAGTTGTTTTCGACGGGTGCAATTATTTACTCTAACCAGGGGAAGTTCACATGCGATGATGTACACAAAGAAATCAGGGGCTTATTATTATTGGTCATTTTTGTGGTTGATTGGAGCTTTTATTGCTACCGCAGTGTGTCTCTCCCTTCAAGGATATATCCTTTGCAATCTTACCCTTTAAGGATATGCATACACATAAATACATATATAATTTTTAAAATATATTTTTTTTCCTTTTGAGTGTTTGCAAATCCTCCTGTAGCCGAAAAGGAAATTGTTCTGTATAACTGCATATTCTGCACCCCTTAAGCTATTACTTTAGACTAGTTTTTCCCTTTTGGCGTCTGGGGTATTATTATTTGGTAGGCTGTTATTTGGACTATGCTCTCAAGCAGCTGCAGACTGGTTGTTTATATTCCTGATATTTGACCTTTTTCTTAAAGCCGGATGATATTATGTTGGTGCATGGGGTCAATCAGGCAATATGTTCCTTATGGTACTACTATTTGTATCTGCGGACATGCGTCTTCCAACAAAAGGTCATCCAGGCAGTGCAGAAAATCTCTCTCAAATTGATAGTGCAGCTAAAAATTTCAGAATGAAATTAAAGCAACCAATTTAATTGCCACTGTGAAAGAAAAAAAATATTAACAATGAATTAAGCAGGAAAAAATGTAAACCATCAGTTAATTGCAATGTTTGATAATTTACCATATAGATTCTTCTGCAATGGCATTGGAATAAGAGTAATATCTTAAACTCTACTGTGTCTTTGCAGAGAAGCATGCAGCAAATTTATATCCTTGTGTGAGAGGCGGCAGAACTTCATCAACCAATGGAGGCCTGGAGCAGAAGATCTTGTCATCCGATCCTCATATGGATCAGATATGTCTATTGACGAGGATCCCTCCAGTCCAGACTCTGGGTCCCTGCAACACCCTAGCCATGACCATTCAATTGGCAAAGCAGCAGTTGCAACCCAAAATCAAGAAGAGAACCCCAACCAGTCCCAATCCTCAATGTTACAGCAGTCCAGGCACTCCTTCCCTTCGCTACTCAGCAATAAAGAATCCAATGTTGAATCAGATGATGCATGCCAACAAAGTGAAGCCATAGTTGACAAAGACAAGAACCAAGATGGTAATAATACTGCCACTTCTTCTGCTGATCAAGCTGAGTCTATTCAAGCCAGTCAACCGGCAAGACGGCTCAGCGTCCAGGATCGTGTGAAGTTGTTTGAGAATAAGCAAAAAGAAAGTTCTGGGGGCGCTAGCAAGCCTGCTGTGGCAAAGTCAGTTGAGCTTCGGAGGATGTCGTCAGATGTTTCATCTGCCCCCACCGCAGTGGAGAAGGCGGTGTTGAGGAGATGGAGTGGTGCCAGTGACATGAGCATTGATTTGAGTGGAGAAAAGAAGGATATTGAGAGCCCTTTGTGCACCCCCTCATCTTCTTCTGTTTCTCAGCTGAAGTTTGATCAGCAGCAGCATAAAGAAATTACAAGTTTCATTAAGTCAGACTCAAGGAGCTTTAGCGGAAAAGTAGACTATAAGGATTCAAAATCTGGGGATGAAGAGGTAGTGGGGTCAAAGCAGTTGACAGTTTCTTCCCTCAGGGGAGAGGAGGCTTCTGAGAGTGAAAAGTTAAATTCTAGTTCAGATGCTGTTGAAAGTGATGTTTGGAAAGATCAAACCCATGGGAAGACTCAGTCAAGGACGTTTTTCAACAGGACTGTTATTAAAAGTGCCAAGGATCAAACAAATTCTGGAGCACTTCCAGATGGTAAACCTCAACCTAAGTTGAAGGGTTTTGACACTGGAGAAGAGCTTTCCCGGACTGTTGGCCAAGTTGCTTTTGAGGCACAGTTTGCTGGACAGAAGGACAAGGTTGCTAATCAGTCACAATTGGGAATGACTGCGATCAAGGCCAAGGGCACAAAGCCATTTGTCGATTTACCTCAACCTGGTCCGGGTGAATTTTCAGGCCAAAAGGAAGACAATAAATTAAGAGATCAATTGTCTGCAGAAACACAGTTTATAGCCCCTCAGAAGCCGGTGGGTGACTCAGGTCCACCTGAATGTGCTTCTGGGTCAAGAATTCGAGAAGCCTTTGCTTCTCAGCATAAAGGAATTGAAGGTAATTCGTCATCTTCGCAGCCCAGGTTTCAGTCCATTCTGGAGACTCAGGAAGTCCAAAGGAAAGATTTAGCTATTGGTGAGGTCTCTGGCAGTTCTGCTGCGAAATTTGAAGATTCTGGACCACAAAGAATGAAATATGAGAAACAGGTTACCGCTACTGAACAGTTCAAGAAAGCTCACGGTAGGAGGGATGAAAGCACTCCTGTTTATGGAAATAACCAAAAAGCGATCCCTAGTAAATTGGTGACTGAGAATCCTGAGGGTTTTGTTTCTTATTTAACTCCACCTGCAGACCACATGCAAAGAGTTAAACAATCAAAAGCAAATCAGGAACGGAATGATGAGCTGAAAATGAAAGCTAGTGAGCTTGAAAAGCTTTTTGCTGAGCACAAGCTACGGGTTCCGGGAGATCAGTCTTTTTCTACCAGGAGAGGCAGGCCTGTGGACAGGCAAAACGAGTTATCTACAAGTAGTCTCTCTCATAAGAAATTACCAGCAGATGCTGCTCTTTCAAACTTTCCTGATGATAGCCCATTGACTGGTGAGAGTTCCAAAAGTGGGGCCAAATTCAATGAATTTTCACTCACTAAAATGGTTGATGGTCAAAACTTCAGTGATGCTTTAAATAAGAATTTTTCTGAGCTTAGTTTTTCAGAAGGTTCTCGCGGAAAATTTTATGAGAGATATATGCAGAAAAGGGAAGCAAAGCTTAGGGAAGAATGGAGCTCCAAAGGAGCAGAAAAAGAAGCAAAGTTGAAGGCTATGCAGGATACTCTTGAACGGAGTAGAGCTGAGATGAAGGCCAAATTTTCAGGTTCCATGAATAGACAGGATTCAATATCCAGTTCTCAAAAACGTGCAGAAAGGCTCAGATCATTTAATGCCAGGTCACTAACAAGAAGGGAACAGGTATTATTTTTGTTATGTTCTGGATATAAATACAACTAGATCATTTTGTTATGTTCTATTAGTTGATTGTTCTTACTGTCATTTGTAACCGACCATGAAAAAGTTTCTCCTTGACAGCAACAGCTAGACTTTGGGCAAAATAATGATGGCGAAGATGTATCTGATTTTCTAGAGCAGAATTATAATGGTGAAGATGGATCCTTGAATGAAACATCCTTTGTAGATGGTTTATCTAGGAGTGCACAAAGTAAGAAGCTTTTACCAACAAAAAACTCATCTTCGTCCACCCCTCGCGCACCAGCTGCTCCTGTTCCAAGGTCTGCTGCAAGAGCTTCCAATATTAGTGTAGGACGGCGGAAGGTTAATTCTGAAAATCATCTTGCACAATCTGTTCCCAATTTCTCTGAACTGAGGAAAGAAAACACCAAGCCTTACTCTGCAGCCAATAGAACAACTAGGCAACAAATGAGAAACTATTCCCGGAGCAAAAGCAGCAGTGAAGAAATATTGTTTGTTAGGGAGGAAAAATCACGTCAATCTCAGTCCTTGCGAAAGAGTTCTGCAAATCCTGTCGTGTCCAGTTACTTACCTAATCTGAATCTTGATATTGATTCCTTTACCGCACTTAAGGATATTGAGCAAATCCAATATGACAGATACACGAAGACTAAGGGGTCAAAGGCTAAGGGTTCTGGGGTGGATTCTGGAGCCAGCACAAGTGGTGGATTGCTGAAGAATGCTGGATCATCTGAGGCTATGAATGATGAAACTGAATATAATGACTTGGCATTTGGTTTAGAAGATCCAGTCAATCTGGTTAAAGATGAAGAAGAGGATGAGTATGAGACATGTCATCCAAAGATGGAAAATGGTGAACCAGACTTGTACCAGGAATCAGAGAAGATGGATTTTAGATTAGAAAATGGTGTTTTGAGGTCTTTTCCTCAAGTAGACTCTTCATTTGTGGCTGAACTGCCAGCATCTATTCCCCCCAGTTTGAACCCTGATGATAATATGCAAGATTCACCAGGAGAAAGTCCTGTTTCATGGAACTCAGGTACTCATCATCCATTTTCTTATTCTCACGAGATGTCTGACATTGATGCCTCTGTTGATTCCCCAGTTGGGAGTCCTGCATCTTGGAATTCACATTCTTTGGGCCAAACAGAGACTGATGCAGCTCGAATGCGGAAGAAATGGGGAACAGCTCAGAAACCAATGTTGGTTGTCAATTCATCCAATAATCAGTCACGCAAAGATATGACCAAAGGATTTAAAAGGTTACTAAAATTTGGAAGGAAGAGCCGGGGCACAGAAAGTCTGGTTGACTGGATTTCTGCAACCACTTCTGAAGGTGATGATGACACAGAGGATGGAAGAGATCCTGCCTGTCGGTCATCAGAAGATCTGCGGAAGTCTAGAATGGGGTCTTTACAAGGACATCCTTTGGATGATAGCTTTAATGAGAGCGAGTTTTATGGTGAACAAGGTAAATCATACATGTTAATTGCATTTAATCTCCCTTTTCTGTTCTGTATTTTCATTGACCAATGAGGATCGCTTTAGACATTCCTTTACTTTATTGAACCACCCTTGACCCAGTGATTTCAAATATTTTGTTTAAGAACCACTTTCTTTCTGCATGTGTCAACAATTTTTTATTACATGAGTGTGCTTTCTCTCTCGGGGTATTTTTTCCCCCCTTTACCTGTTTGACTAAATTATTGTTCTATGGGAGGAGGAACGAAAAGCATGATTATTATCTACTCATTTTCAGTTTGGATATTTCAGTTCACCTGACTAGATTTAATTTTCTTGATTCATCTTTTATGTACAATGAATGTAATATACCTGATGTAACTTCTTGCTATATGCAAAAAGGATAAGTCAACAAAACTAGAAGAATTTTTCATTTTGACAAATGAGAATGTAAGGAAATCTCTTGTTTGAGACAGCTTTGATTGATTTACTTTCCACTTTCTCATGTTCTTTCTTTCTTGGGCTTTCAAGTCCTTTGATTTTTCCTTCATGTCCTGCTCCTTTGATCCATGGAGAAAAATAGTTTATCAAGTTTGTTAAGCTGTATGTTTTATTTTCTTGCAGTCCAATCATTAAGGAGCTCTATCCCAGCACCTCCGGCTAACTTCAAATTGAGAGAGGACCATTTATCTGGAAGTTCCATAAAAGGTGAATTTCTTTTTTTCTTTTTAAATTATAAATCAATCATTTTCTGTTTCCATGTTGATCATGGGTGTAATGTGGTTAAGCCAGCTAGAAATATGTACACATGCAATTCAGTTTGGAGAACTTTAGTTTGTGGGCTTTGATTTGATTTGGTTTCTCTCTTTGGTGTCACTAGGATCATTAGTGTTGAAGCAGCTTATTCCAGTGGTGGAAGAGTAGGTGTTGAGACTTAAAAAGAGTTGTAGTCTTGACAATGGGTCAAGGCTCTCCTTTTCCCCTACCCTTTCCTCTTCTGAGAAAAAATAAACTGGTTCATAGTGCCATAAAATCCCTAAATAAAGAGTGTCTTTGCTGTTTACTTGACATCCAACACCTTTAGTCCATGTTGATAATCTACAAGTGGTGCATTTCATGGCTCTAAATGGATGGTTTGCCTCTAATCCTCTTTTACTTTATCATTCACTTTGCAGCTCCAAGGTCATTTTTTTCGTTATCTTCATTCCGGAGCAAGGCAAGTGACTCAAAACCTAGATGATTGTATTTAAAGAAGGGACGTAGCACGGATGCCCATAATTGCATTCATTGGTCAGTGTGGGTTGGTGTCACACAATTTTCTCTGAGGTGTACTTTGGTGCAGCAAATACCTCAAATGGATTATGTTGGAGACCTTTGCTGGCGATGCTGTTTCAGGTAGTTCTGCTTAAATACTTGTATATTTGCTGAGAGTATAGTTGGCAGAATGCTAATGTGATTTTGTAGTCAAAGCATTCATTTTGTAAGCTTTTTGTACAAGACTTGTGTGATGTATATCAGAGAGCTAAATTCTTGTTACAACAAATATATATGGACACAAAAAAAGAGAGTATGTCCGTATGTAGCAAACAGCAGCATGTAAAAGATGGCTATTCTGATCGTTACTGGCATTAACATCCTTGCCAAATTTTGTTCCCACGATGACTGACGACTGCTCGTAGAACTGAAATTTGCATTGCATTGCATTGCATGCACTGTACTTTCCATCTTTTCTGCAATTTGTTCGCTGGATGGATCGTTCAGTACATGTCATTGTTAATATATATATATTAAGCGATTTTCTTTTCCAGCATAAATTTTATTGTAACAGACTAATTATATAGAAGGATAATATTTCTACGTGTCTGCATGCCGGTCCCATTTCTCCCAATGGCGTTTTCCGCATCTTTCTTGTTCATTTTTTTTTTTTTTTTGGTAAAGGAGAATATATGGCTGAGTTCCCGTAGACTGGTAGTATTGTACACTAATAGCAGGTTGAATTGCGACAGA
>JAWZTD010000137.1:6604668-6616147 GCA_035221335.1 Echites panduratus | reverse complement strand
CCACAACTCCTGATTTTCTACTACACCTAAGATCCCCTATGTTTGAATAAAATTAAACAAACCCCTCTTTCTTCTTGTCCAACAGTGAACTCTCGCAAAACGTACAAAAACCATCCCCAAATATGAGTCGATTCCTTGTTAACATATGCAAATACTAGAGGATGAACATATCCTTGTTTTGAACCCTTTTCTTTGTAATAGAAACTGATTGGTTTTCATCTCCTTTATTTAGGGGTGCGAGGTCCAAGCTTTTTAGTATTTGAGGTCGTTGTAGCAATGGCAAACACACTTTGTTTGCCAATCGCCAAACAGTAAAAGCTTGATCCAACCCATGAGCCCGTTCCCTGCAACCTGTGCGGATCATTATTTTTTAAGCTTAACCCCACCTGTGACTCGTTTTAGCCCACGAACAGGACCAGACCATGGCCTAGCCCTGGCTCGATCCACACAGTCTAACGGTCATATGACCGTTTCATCTCAAGAACTAGCCGTTAATTAAAAAACAAAAAGGAAATGCTGCTAATTGTCGTTTCTCCAAAAACCTATAAATGTCTCCCAAACATAAAAAATAATAATAAAAAAACTCTCTAATCTCAATACTCTATTCATTCTCCAATTTTTCTACTCTCTACTCTCAATTCTCTCTTAGTGTTTGGTGTGGAAATTTAATTTTTGCTAAGAAAAGCTTGGATTTAGAAGGAGTTATTGAAGAGATTTAGAGTTTCTATCTTCCCCAATTTCCAACTAGTTTATTTTAAAAAATGGATAGGTCTTGTTTATCCTCCAAGTAAATTAATAATGATGAAGAATTTTCTAAGTACTATGAATATGATGATAGGACCAATTTTCCCGAGCCCGATGATACAGAGATTTTGGGTGATGATATTGATTTGGATGAGGTAGAAGAAATGCCGATGCTCACTAGTCGTTTAGGACGAGTGGGTACATATTTCTCTAGCACATAAGAAAAAAAATCATTAGTATGAAATTGTTTAAAAAAGAGGATGAAAAAGCAACTTGTACACTTTGTGGGAAGACATATGAGCATAAAAGTGGGAGTAGGATGAAAACCTTAACCCGGCTTTTGAAAAATGAACACCTTGATTTTAATTATAATTTGCAAAAACAACAACATATTAGAGTAGGGGTGGGGCAGTAACCGGTAATTTTTGGTTTGACCAAATCTTGTTAGGGAAGAAATTGTCAGGTGGACTATCAAACAAAATCTTCATTTTGGAATAGTGGAAATGGTAGTTTTAATAGAATGGTTACTACGTCTCTACAACCGGCACTAAGTAGAATCCCTAGATAAATATTTAAAAGTGATGTTATTAAATGTTTTGAAAATGTGAGAAAAGATCTCATTTCTCATTTTAAATACATAAAATATATAAATTTTGCTCTTATTTGTGATTCTTGGGCAGTCATTATTAGGTTTCTTTATTTGTGTATTACATGTCATTGGATTTATAATGAAAAGAATCCATTCTTTTAGATCTTTTTGAATATCTTCACACAGGTATTAATATTGCATAATTTATTTTATATACTACTCGTGAACATAATTTCTGAAGAGAATTTTCTATTTATTTTGATAATGAAAAAAATAATGATTCTAGTGTTGCAATTCTTGTTCGTGAAATAAATCCAATACTTGAAGGAAAACTTTTTCATAATAGATGTACATGCAATGTTTTGAATTCAATTGTTAAAAATGGCTTTAAACTTGTAGATGAAGGTTTATTAAGACTATTATTAGTGATATTATTTGGTTTATTAAGACTTCTTCTGTTAGAACACAACAATTTAAATATCTTTGTCTGGATCAAGGTTTAAGTTATAAAAAATTTGGGCTAGATGTTAACACTAGATAGAACTCTACCCATGATATGATAGAAACTGTGCTTCCTTATAAAAATCAATTTATTCAATTTTGCAATAGTTTCAGATTTTCTCCCTCCATTGTCTCTTCTTTCTTGAAAACTTTTAAGAAAGCTATCAATTACTTTCCGACCAATATTATCACACCACCATCATATAATTCCAATTTTAATTCAAATATGTCATACTTTTAGTGAATATAGGGACCATAGTGACCATAGTCAAATGGTAGAATCCATGGAATTTTTTTTTTGAAATATTATACTGATATTCCATTATTATATTGTGTATGTGAGATGCCACTTGGATGTTCTATTTGCATTAAACCAAGATCAGATTTCCACTCCAAATACAAGATCAGGTAACTCATCTCAATCTGAGAAGTTCAACCATTGGTTCACGATCATGAATCTCAACAAGAAATCAAGGACAAGAGGTTCATCATCATCTTTATCAAGTGATGGTTTGAGTGAGTTCGCAATTTACAACATTGCTGCTCAAGTGTCAATGAGTAGCAAAGACTCCAAATTTGACATTTTGGGATGGCGGAACTAAATCCATCCACTTATCCAACTTTTTCAAGATTGGCAGGGGATGTTTTGACACCACCTGTTTCAACCGTGGATTCAAAAGTGCTTTCAGTAAAAGTGGGCTAAGACAGGATGAATCGAAAAGTATCATGGCACCTGACATTTTGGAAACTCTTATGTGTGCTTCCAATTGGATCAAAGCAAAAGAAGGTTACAAAAAGTGACTCTTCCAATTGATCATGAGAATTGAGATTTTTAAGGAGAAGGATCATTAGAAAGGGACAACACATAAATGTAATTTTATTTATTTATAATTCTTAAAAAACACTTATCCTTCATAATTTTAATTTTATTGTGTGATTTTTCACAAACTTTGTAATTTGAATGATTTTTTTATTAATAAATCCGATAGGGGTTAATGCCAAACCCCTCATCATCTCAAGGTGGCTTTTTCCAGTTTCTAAATATATAATTCTAATAGATCTTTTTATTAACTTTACTTTGATATAAAATTTTACTCTAAGAAAAATTTTACTAAGTTACTCCAATAAAATTTATAAAGTTTTACATTCAAGTTACTTATTTATTTTTAAACTTATAATTCTAAAGTCTTAAATTCTAAAATTTCGAAACTTCTAATTCTAATAAATTTTTAATTAACTTTACTTTCATTTAAGAATTACTTCAAGTCAAGTTTACTTAAGTTTTGAAAAATATTATACTTAAGAATTGAAAAAAGGTAATTTTAAAAGTTTTAGAATAATTAAAATAAAATATTGAAGATAAAAAGAGTTTGAAAAAAAAGAGCCCATAGCTTGCCTCGGCTTGCCCCGGCCCGGAATCAGCACACATAGGTCCAGCCCATAGCAAACCCACCAGGCATGGTTTTAGAATCGACCTGGCCTATCCCATCCTTCCCTCCAGCCCGACACGCCATATCGAACCTGGGTCTCCATCCCATTAGGTCTGGCCTAGACTACCCGGATGCCCGCTGGGTCATTGTGTGGCTCACTTTAATCATCGTTGTGGAATTGTGGATGGATGGTATGCTTTACTTTTCTATTATCCTTTTTTCTATGTTGCCTTGAATTTTACTTCATTACGCTTGAGCTGAAAGAATAAATCGGGTTATTGATATATTGATAAGTTAACTTAAATCTCCTTATTTATTTCTTTTTTGATGATTTAGTTTCTTATCACTATGAAACTCTTTATTTATTTTCTTAAGAAAAAATTGTTTTCGACTTAGAAGTATATTATGGTACGTATTGAAAATTCTTATAGAAGTTTAGCTCTACAATTTTTTTTTTCAAGTAAATCAATTTTGTAAGTTCTACAGGTTCTATATCTGTAAATGTGTGAGCTTCCAGGCTTATATATCATTGTTCTAGGCTTTCTAGATGTTGCAAAATTTTGTCAATCTACAGAACTTTTTATGGATAGAATAATTGAAGTTTTCTTTTTATTATTCAAACTCAGTAATAGATTGATAACAAGCAAGTATACCATCTTTTAGGTGATTTTAGAGAACATTATTGACAAAAATGAGAGGGTTTATCGAATTTCTGTTATGATGAATCCAAAGCTTTTAGGTTGTGCAACTGCAATTTTGTAGAGAATGCAGAAGTGAAAGCTTTAGGCATTGCTTATGTGATAAGATAAGTGCCACTAATATCTTTGTTCAACTCATTGCGCCCAATGTTTGATGTCCACCGTTGCCTTTACTTGTTATAATTCTAAAAACTTCACAAGGTACTTGCTGTATTATTACATTGCTTCTAAATGCAGAATTATCCCAAGATTTCCTGTGAACCCCAAGTACCTTGCTCATATCTCCTTTGATTTCCTTATTTTCAAGACTTATGGGATGGATATTTTTGCTTATTTCTTGTTGGGAGAATTTGGATCTCCTTATATGCTGATGTTCTTTTCAAATGGCTGGAAAAAGGTCAATTTAAAATGGTGGTCCCTTATCTTGTGGTGGTATAGATAAGATCTTTCTTTGCCGAAGACAATGCTTCTCTGTGGAAAAACATCCTTGGTTCCTTGGTAATTTGGATAGGCTGTCAACTTGATTGGACTAGGTTATTTCCCTTGCCGTGATTAAGCTGATATGCACTATTTTTTTGCTGCTTGGCTTCTGCTGCACTGAACAATGGGTATTTTTGCTCTTGGCCCTCTTTTATTATTATATCAGTGGTGACTTCTGGATTGTTAATACATCTGGTACAGTTATTTTTGCATACTTTTGGATTGTCATTCTCAGATATTTTTGCACTTATTGTTGAAATTCTTTTGCATAGTTTGCTTATTACTCTTAATGGCAAATATGGTTTAAGATATTCACTGATTGAACTACTAGATTCCTTTCCTCAACTCCATCACCGACACTATGGGTTCGTTGATCTGTGAAAGCTATCACATTGTTGAGGATTTTTCCAAATCCCACATCAGAAAACCGAAGGAAGTTGAGAGGAGTCAGTTTCTATAAAAAACCTCACTCCTCATTGTTGTAAGGTGTGCTAGATGCTAAGTGTCAAAGTTGTTAGTGTTGTGTACCCATGGGAGTTGTCGTGGATGTAGGTCTAGTTGAGAGATCTAACCAATTTAAATATTGTGTGTTCTTTATTTCTTTTTGCTTCCTCTACTATTTTCTGTGGGTTTGAGTAGTTGGTCTTGTACCCAACAAGTGGTATCAGAGCGCGAGCCTTAATAAGTGGTTGGGCCCCCCATAAGTGGTATTAGAGCCCAAGGTTCTGCTTTGGAAAAGTTTGAGTTAGGGAAGAGCGAGAGATAAAAAAAGTAGTTGAATATCTGATTGTGGCAGATAGCAGATAGCAGGTGGCTGACATACTGTAGCAGGTATTGTAAGCAGCAACGTCACTATAGCACTGTAGCAAAGAAGCATTCTCATGACAAGTAGTAGTCCAGTCAAGTGTGTAAGGTAGCAGTCTTGCAATGCAAATCCAAATCATGGTTGTCCAATATAGCAGTCGAGTAGAAACAGCTTGTAGATAGCAGATCCAGCAGTGGCAGTTAGCAAGCTAACAGAGCAGTAAATTCAGCAAGCAAATCGACAGCAATCAACGGATGCAGAGGTGGCGACAACAATGGCTGGAGAAGAAAGATAGAGAAGGGACATGGAGATGAAAACTGGTAGTAGATTTGATGGTTCCTAGACAGTTTCAGTCATTGAAGTGGCATATTTGTTTCAGATTGTTGGAGCTATTCAAATGATGCTCCCGGTGACAGTGAGAGCCTCGGTTAGAAGGCAACCGACTAGAGATGTTTTTGTCATGGAGTCTAGAGTTGTTTTCTTTTCCTTTTTCTTTTTCCTTTTTTTTTTATAAGAAAGACAAAGTCAACTTTCTTTGTGATGTAGAAAAATTGTTGAGGATTTTTCCAAATCCCACATCGGAAAAACAAAGGAAGTTGGGAGGAGTGAGTTTCTATAAAAACCCCATTCCTCATTGTTGTAAGATGTACTAGATGCTAAGTGTCAAAATTGTTAGTGTTGTACACCCATGGGTATTTACCCATGTGTAGTTCCCTCTTTTAAAGGATGGAGGTGACTATGTTCCTTTGAGGATGTTGGAGAAGGTTTGTAATTTTTCAGTTAAAAAATTATATAGTATGTTTTCCTTTCTTCATTGAAGGATTGTGGATGTAGTGCTAGTTGAAACACTAAACCATGTTAAATATTTTATGTTCTTTATTTTTTTTTTTACTTCCTCTATTATTTTATATGGATTTGAGTAGTTGGTCTTATACCCAACAAGTGGTATCCGAACGTGGGCCTCTGTAAGTGGTTGGGCCCCAACACACATAGACTAGATTATTGCTTTATCCACTATTTCTCTATGTATTTTTGAAATTATTATATAGTCTGGAACTTTAAATTAGCCTAATTGTAAAGTTTAACACTCTCTTTGAAGTCATTTTGACCTCTTCTTTGATGTAGTTCATTTGAGAAATGAAAGGGTGGAACCAATACTACCTATTTTAAAAAAAAAAAAAAATCTTTGTTCAAGTAAAGATCAGATTATTTGGTTTTTTCATCATCCCTGCAAACTAAACTAAAAGGCATCAAAGTATTCGACTGAGAGAGAGACAGAGAGCTCCAAGAAATATGCATAAATCTACCTGAAAGATGTATGAGATCCAAAGGCCAAGTTGTGGGTTGGAGTTTGAGATGGGCAAAGACTTATTATTGAATAATATTCTTACATTCCTTTTTTATTTTTAATTAAAAAACTCAATGAATTATACAATAAACATTCTAATAATTAAATATTGTTATGAATTCTAGTAAATATTCTTATTATTGACCTTTTCGTTTTTCAAAAAGTAATTAAATAATTGATACATAAAAAAATACCTATGTATTTTTATAATACAACATACCATAAATTTTTTAATTAAATATTATTAAACAATAATATCAAAAGATATAACCAAATATCAAATATATATTTTACAAGTTTTCATGTACGGGTTCGCAAACTAGTTAGTCAAAAGTTTACAGACAAATCAATGATGATATGTTTAAAATATACATAAGTTAAACAAGTATACAATAGTAGATAGATTATTTCTAAATAGGGTATTAAGAAAATAAGGTTAAGAATGTTAGAAATAGTAATAATAGGAGATATGTATTCAATAGGCAAAAATAACAAAAGATAAATGAAATATAAAAATAAATTACAAGAAAGAATTATCCGAGGCTTGTGTGCAACACAATCTCCTTAAAATAGATTTGCCCCCTCCGGTACTTGTGCTCGAGGTTGAATTGGACGTCTGTCTCCCAAGATACAACGGATATGATGAAGAAGTTAGCACGAGATTCTTCACAAAGCGAACTTGAACTTGAACAAGTTGACAAAAGAACACAATCAAAATATTTTATGCAATGGAGGAATAAAGAGAAAACTGGTTTTCGGATGAATTTCTTCTCTTCTAAAAACTAAATAGGAAGGTTATTTATAGACTAAGAAAGTAGAGAATGTCTAAGTAACCTTTTAGAATTCCAATAAGGTTATTTAGAATTCTATGCAACCATTTAAATTTTCGAGGAATCTATTTAAAATTTTCAAATAACCATTAAAATTCTAGATGAAACTTTTAGATTTTCAACATTATTAAATCGAGATTAATAGTATTTTAGGAGTGATATGTTGAGAAACAATTTTTTCATTCACTTCTTATAATTTTAATGCCAATTTTCCGACAATCCCCCACATGAATGAAAAATTAATAGTTTTGACTCAACTATAGTGTTCAACATTTGAAACTTGCATAGGATAGGTAGATGTTACCCTTTGAACATTCCCTCGTGGGACATATGTAATTTACTAGCTGTCAAGTAGTCAACGTGTTATTCACTTGACTAGAGACCAGATGTATCATGAGAGAACAAAGCATATTGATGTAAAGTATCACTATATTAGAGAAATTATTATTGAAAGAAGAATCTCAATTCAGAAGAATCTCAATTTCTAAATAATCATGCTGACATGCTGACGAAACCTCTTCCAGTGTCCAAGTTTATATATTGTTTGGATTTAGTCGGGGTTCGTTGTGTATGATTTGGTTCATTGAATTTTTTTGTAGAGAAGGTGGAGTAAATCTGTTGTTTGTGATCTAGGATGCAAGTCACGGGAGAGATTTGTGAGGAATGCCTTGATCCTAGATAACTTAGGATTTGTTAGGAATGCCTTGATCCCAGATGGTTTAAGAAGAGTTTTTTGGTCTCATATTGGTTGTGAAAGAGAGTTTTTCCTTGAGTATTACAAAGAGGAGTCAAGAGTTTTTAATTGAGACGTACCAACCAAAAGATCTTTTGTATACTCTTGATATCTCTCTTCTCCCTTTGGGCTTGTGGGATAATGCTCCAAGACCTATATCATTCTTCATATTAATACTCTTCGCCCGTGGATGTAGGTCAAATTGACCGAACCACGTAAATCTCTTTTGTGTTGTTATTTTCTCTATATAGTTTGTTTTTATTTTGTTATTGTCTAAATTCAAGGGGAATGATCCTAACACTTCTCTATTGGAAACATGCTTGGTTCCTTGGTAATTTGGATAGGCTATCAACTTGTTTTGACTAGGTTATTTCCCATGTTGTGATTAAGCTGATATGCACTATTTTTATGCTGCTTGGCTTCTGTTTCATGAAACAATGGGTATTTTTGCTCTAGGTCCTCTTTTATTATTATATCGATGCTGACTCTGGATTGCTTGGCTGATTGCCCAACTCATGTTAATACATCTTGGACAGTTATTTTTGCATACAATTGGACTGTCCTTTTGAGATATTTTTGCACTAATTGTTGAAATTCTTTTGCACACTTTGCTTATTACTCTTAATGGCAAAGATGGTTTAGGAGGATCTTCACGAATTGAACTAGGAGATTCCTCTCCTCAACTCCATCACCGACACTATGGGTTCGTGTCTAGATTATTGCTTTATCTACTATTTCTCCATGTATTTTGAAATTATTATATAGTCTAGAACTTTAAATTCTCCAATTGTAAAGTTTAACACTCTCTTTGAAGTCATTTTGACTTCTTCTTTGATGTACTTCATTTGAGAAATGAAAGGGTGGAGATCCAATAATACCTATTTATAAAGAAAAAAAATCTTTGTTCAAGTAAAGATCAGATTATTTGGTTTTTTCATCATCCCTGCACACTGAACTAAAAGGCATCAAAGTATTAAGCTGTGTGAGAGAGAGAGAGAGAGAGCTCCCAGAAATATGCACAAATCTACCTGAAAGATGTATGAGATCCAAAGGCCAAGTTGTGGGTTGGAGATTGAGATAGGTGAAGACTTATTATTGAATAATATTCTTATATTCCTTTTTTATTTTTAATTAATAAACTCAATAAATTATATAGTAAATATTTTAAGATTAATAAATTTACTTGATTTTTTTGTTTTTCAAAAGTAATTAAATAATTGATACATCAAAAAATACAACAAATAATAAATTTTTTAATTAAATATTATTAAACAATAATTTTAAAGAATATAACCAAATATCAAATATAAAAATATATATATTTTACAGATTTTCACGTTCACAAACTAGTTAGTTAAAAGTTTACTGACAAATTAATGATGATATGTTTAAAATATACCCAAGTTAAACAAGTATACAATAGTAGATAGATTATTTGTTAATAGGGTATTAAGAAAATTAGGTTAAGAGAATAAACCATGGCTCATCTATACTGTTCCAGTTCCACATAGTGTGCACTGCCGAGATAAAAAATATAAGCACATTATTGAATCAGGAAGACTACTCTCGAAGTTGGCTTGAGCCAGCAGAATGGTTTGTTATGCTACAGTAGTAAGCCAAGTATGCAAAATGGTGTTAGCCAAAGAGACTTGGTGGAGGGTAGGGTGACGGTGGATGGGATGCTAACACGACATTTGGGTTGGAGGACTTGCTTCATTTTTATCATTTTTAGTAAAGAAAGAACAGAAGTTTCTTGAAATGGATCATGTTAGCATCTTCTTCTTGTTCGATTACAACCATTTTTTTTTTTTTTTATCTCACCTATGTACTGATTTCACACCTTCGCTTCTGATTCTTGACGGATAAGATTAATAGATTATTGAAGAGTTACTGCGAGGAGAGAGAGACACTACTGTCTAGCAAATTCTTGAGCTTAATTATCAAACGAGTCTTCCGGCTGTAACATGTTTGATATCATCAAACCCGATAAGATTATATATGCCGTCCCTTTGTGAAGTCAAGAAATTGAACTGAGCATCCACATTGACTTGCTATTCTAGCGACATTTGGAAGTTTTGCTTATTTCAATGGATTTTTCTTTTCAGAGCTTAAATTTTATGTGCTGCTGTACTATTGTAGAAAAGTTAATTCCCTTCTCCATGGGTTGTCTTTTGAAGCAGTAGACGTCAAATGATCAAAGAGAACTCCCACTAAAAGCCGGAATTTTCACTTCAGAGATTACGAAAGAGGGAAGGCTGAAAGCGAAAGGATCAATCTGAAATTTTTGAGAGTACCAACTGTTTGAAACTTTTGCTCTTTCAAAGTAAAATAGAGAGATGTCATGCTGGCCGGCAGTTCGTAGGTTCATCGAGGTCAAAAAATATTCAGACAGCCGGCTATCATTGTTTACCTGCTCTCCACTGCTGTGCTGCGAATTTAAGTACTGCCAAATGCTTAGAATGGAAAGAAACCACTTCCGCATTCAAGAAGCAGACGTAAGCTACTAATATCTTTTTCTATATGATTGCCTATATTATTCTGGAAACACATTGTAATTGAGTCTTAGCAATCATCCCCGTAAAGCAAAGCAACATTACGTGATTCCCAATATGAGATAATGTGACAAGGTCCAAGATTTCTGATTTGCATAAAATTTACCGCTGTCTACGGATTTGCCAATGACTTTATCGTTTTCTTCACCTCTTTCTTGCAAGTGCTCTGATTCTTCCTCTGCACTAGTTTTCACTCCTGTTTATCTTCTTGTTTGTCTAGCCGTCTAAGGAGAAATACACTAACTAGTTCATGGCTGAATCATCGTTTGAAGTTGATCACTCGAGAGCTAGTAGCTCATATTATCCTTGCAGGCGACATTACACTTCACCTGCAAGATCTCGACGTCCCATCAGCACATATTCACTTTCTAGTTCATATCAGTTCTCACATAACTCTGGTGCAGGTTGGCCTTGGAACCCCATTCCAGCAACTCCTTTTGCTTCTGATGATGACAAGTCATGGCAGGGTGAACTCTCGTGGCAATTTGACCCTGTAGGGTGGCGTGACAATCGTGATCTAAGTTCAGCACTTAGCCCGTGGACAGTGAGTTCAGCTACCTCCCCATCCAATGGGAGTAGGGTATTCAGGAGATCAGCCAATGACTATTTTCTGTCACGAACTACTGTGGCTGGTTTCCATGGCTTTGCCAATCCATTCTATGACCATTCCATCCCACATTATGAAGCTTTGCCTTCTGGGAGGCTTGAGCTGCAGAGTTATGTTGCCAGAGACAGCAAGGAATCATTCACTGGTAGAAGTTTATCTTCC
>JAWZTD010000137.1:6520603-6534173 GCA_035221335.1 Echites panduratus | reverse complement strand
ATTCGTGGCTGCTAACCGGAACTTTCCTGTCAATTTCCTCAAATAATCATCCCCAATCATTTCCCTCAACTCAGGTGACCCTTTAATCTTCTGAACAATATAATGAACATTATTCATCATAAACAAGTGAGCCAAAGATGCATCTTTGTAATGCTTCGACTTGCCCTCCAAGTTGAATTGCAAAATCACAATTACCCAAATCAAATGAAGTGCCAGAGGGATTTTCTCCTCTAGCTCCGTGAAATCCATATCTGGGGTATTAGGATCCCCCGAGTACCTTGACCCCGTTGACGGCTTAGAAACAATTAACTCAATCAAAGTCTGCTTATAATCTGAGATCAAACTTATGTAGTTCATCACATACCTAGTTAGAGGATGAATTGTCCCACCAGGAACCGGAACCTTAGATGGTTCTCGAAGCACTGCATTCTCAAACTCTGACAATATCCCTCTTGCAGCCTCGGCCAACCTTGACAATATCTCAACTGCCTGGACCCTAATAGAATCTGATGATTTCGAGTCAAAAACAATCTCAATATCAGGCAATAAATCCGATAAAGCATCATGAAGATCCAATATCTTAAACAGCTTTTCCGGTGATCTCCTACTAATGCTAATAGCTTCGGCAAAATTGAATAACTGTACAGCAGGTCCCTTAATAGTCTCCAGGAAACAAGAATCATCAGCGGCTGTACCTAAACCCACAAAGATTTGCTCACATAGCTTTTTCTCGCTCGCAAAAAGAATCCGAATGCATACCTTGGCTGCCCTAATCCACCTTCTGATCTTCGTTTCCAGACTTTCCCACTCTAATCTCTGGATATCTCCGATGCTCAACTTCTCTATGCCCAGATTTCGAAAGCTCGCGTCCACAGCAGACTTTCGAACACTGCCGTATACCTGAATGCACTCCCGCAGATATCCAGCTGCTATCATCCTCTCCGCTATGCTTCGAAGGTTATATATTGCCTCCGCCGGTATCAGATCGATTTCGCGGATACTATTGGTGGATCTATAGGTACTGTTCCCACTCTCCTGGTGCTCAAATTCTTTCCGCGGAGTTTCGGATTCATACCTGGTGCGGTTATCGTTGAATTCTTCTTCTTCTTCTTCTTCTTCTTCTTCTTCGGGTAACTTCAAGTTAATCTCACTGCTACTAGTTCTCGAGCTGACGGAGTGGATTGAAGAGGAGCTAGGATCGGTGAGAGACTCGGTCTCGACGGCGGCGGTGTGAGCTATGAGGATGTTGCGAAACTCATCCTCGAGGCGAGCCATAGCGATCTGGATCGCGTTGTTGGCTTTGTTTTCGTCATCGGAGATGGAGGCCGACTCCATTGACCGTTGGATTTCGTCAACGGCTTGCAAGTATCGGTCGATCTCTTGACGGTCGCCGTCGAAAATCATTCGCTCCCTAGCATCCTCCGATGCCGTGGAATCCCAGCGGAGGATGATTTTCTCGGCTGACTCAAGTGCCGCGACATCGTTTCCCGGTGGCTCCATGGAAAGAAAAAGCTGGCAACAAGGGCAGAATCGGAGAAAGGATGGTAAGCCTTTTTTGGGGGGAGGAGGATGATGATGATGATGAGTCAATCTGAGCTGAAAGAATGACTCAAAAACAGTGTCCAAAAAATCATGAAAAGCAAATGCAAAATTGTGTCGTCGTGATTTTGGAGCATTTCATATTACTCAACTTTTAGTATTTTTTAAATAAATACTTGTCTGGGTTTTGAAAAGTCAAATGAGGTTTTTTTGTCTGTTTCGGAAAACACTGTTTATAGGCTGTAAGAACTATACTAAAGAACTAGCAACAAAGAAGATTCTTACGTTTTTCTTGCCTTTTTCCAATTTTTACTGCTATGCCTATCACTATTGGACTTTTTTTTCTTTTTTCCTACATAACTTTAGACATTTTTCAACCCTTTTTTTTAAAAAAAAATCTCTTTTTAAGATTTCTATGTAAACTAATTTTATTAAAAACCAAATAAAAAGAATAATAATACATGTCATAATAAAAAGTCATTTAATTTAACACAAGTCTTATTAGAAAATAATAATAAATTATATTTTCTTAACTCAATATTAAACGTTTTTGTTTTTTTTTAAATACTTTTATAAAATAATGTATTTTTTTTTCTAAAGCATTTATCATCAATGAAATTGATATGTGTGTACTCTTATTCGAAGGTAATGGTCTCAAAAATTTTTACTCTCTCGTTCATTATTTATAGATTATTTGAATTAATTTTTTTATTAAATACAAGTCATTGTTGTTAATTTATTAGGTATTTTATTAATTTTTTATCATATTATCTGTGTCTCACCTTATTTTCCCTAGCCAATATTGTTAGAGTGTTTAGAATCATATATAAATAAGATATGTTAATAAGAAAACAAAATATTATCTTAGTTTAACAAAATAATAATTGATAATTTCTAAATAGTGACGATGATAGTGATAAGACAAATGACTCAAAAGACCCAATTCACATACCTAACAATCGGACAAAAAAATCGGAACTGACATGTTTTTGTAATGGATCAAGACCTCCTAAGTCTATAAACTAAAGTCAATGAGACTCGACAAGAGATAAGCATATGTCTACAACCTATATCGACCTATTAGTCACGACTTGCAAGTAGTCACGAGACTCACGACTCTCATTGAAGGTCCAAGATAGCTCTAGAGAGCTTCTAAGAGCTCTTTGTTTAAAATTTGAGGACCATTATAAGATCGTGACAACTTTCCATAGAAACGTATATCAAAATGGCACTTTCTTACAAGGAAACTCCATCAAAATAGATATTAGCGGGATACGTTTATACAATCAATGTCAAATTATACGAGATTGAAATCAATTCAAATAAAGTTAACTACACCTAAGAAAGGGAAATGGGGATGCATTCTCTTTTTTTACACGGATTGATCACACTCAATGAAAGATCCATACAATTCATTCAGTTCCTACACTCTTTGTGGATTAAGACCTGACTAATGCATAGGAGTTATCCTCCCCCACTAAGGTGATCTTATTTCTTCTTAATTGTTCTTGCAGGTACGATGACAATTGGGATGACCTATCAAATTGAGTTCCATCACTTCTGGTGTCGTCTGTAGAAATAAAAACACTAGCTTGAATTCTTTTCCCAATTGTTAAAAATATATTGTAATGGGAACAACTGGTACGACATGGATGACCAACTAGAAATGACCTACACATTGAAGAAACAATTCAATAAGTTCCTTCAAAGGGATCACAAGATCAAAACAATGAGGAAATAGCCATCAAAGTATTAGCACAAGTATATGAACCAACACGTTCTTGACCCTCCAAGAAACCTACTAGAACAAAACATGAAGGACACACTTCAGGGAATCTGGAAACACTTAGGTCCCACAGGGATCTCGGGAAAGTCATGTTATTTTTCCGAGTTACCTACTTGAAATTATGGTAACAACATCAAAAAATCTCTCAGGGAGAAAAGATTTTGATTCAACTGGAAGGAGTCCAACGCCATCTCAGCATGAATATCAAAGACGTTCAAAAGGTTTGGAATACATGTCAATCTTCATCACACAAGTTGAGAGAAGGCCTTCCAACAGCGAGCATCTCTAGTTGGAATCAATCAGGGAGCAAAAAGTCGATGAAAGCATAAGAGGTTATTATAGTCGATCCAATAATGAAGTTGTCGAGATAGAACAGAAAAATGACTCCATTTATATCAAGACATTTAAATAATGGTTGCAAGGGGGTTACGTAGCACTATGACTTGATGAAGAAGAAGTTACTACTATGAAGCAATTACAGATCCTCCTGGAGAGACTCTCAAAAGCAGAGGAGATTGCAATCCAAAAGAAAATCCATGACTTTACACTTCCCACTGACAAATAATTTGAACCAAAAGCTTGCCAGAAGAGCCCCTAAAACAAGAGAGATAGGAGAGAAATTTCTTCTAAAGGAGGACCCCCCAAGAAGAAGAAAAAGATGATCCCAAAGCTCGTGACCACTCCATTGACAATATCTCGGGCAGAAGGTTAGATAACCATGGAGAAAAAAGAAATTCTGAAGCCACAAAGACCTCTCAACTCTCCAATTGCCAAAAAAGATATGAAAAAATTTTGTCAATATAATAAAAACTATGTTCATGTCACGGAAGACTGTTTTGATCTCAAAAGAGAGATTGAAAGGTTGATTAAAGAAGGTCAACTGCAAGAGTTTCTTGCTAGAGTAGGACGTCCAGCCGATAAGCAACGTTCGAAACATCCCCAAAGACTTCCAATAAAGAAGATTATTGCCACTAAAAGAAGATCCAAGTGAGCTAGAAGAACAAATATGGATCCTTGGACAATCTCCTTGCAGATAGGAGATTTCTTGGTTTGGAAAATTCTCATAGACATAAGAAGTGCTATTAATGTCCTATATTAGAAAACATTTAACCAGATGGGACTATATAAAAGCTTGTTGCTGAAGTCTAACATAACCCTCACAAGCTTTTGTGGCTCTAGGACCTATGCTGAAGAAATTTTCAAAGTCCTAACATCAGTTAGTGTGGATGGTAAAGGAGTGACAGAAACCATTAGCAAGTGGTGGATGCCCCAAGAACCAATAATGCTATACTTGGTAGGAAAATGGTGATGGACTTGCAAGGAGAGATCTCTCTTGTACACTATTATATGAGAATTCAAGTCTTTCAGGAGTGGTTCATATTGAAAGGTGATAGGCAGATGGCCTCAGAATGCTACCAGGTGGAAGTAGACACTTCAACTAAAAGTGAAATGGAAAATATATCAATAGTTAAGCTCTCCGACTTGTCTTAGAAAGATGAGAAGACCAGGACTAAAGCAGCTAGAAAAGGAGAACAAGTTTACTTGAATCTAGAATTTATCGATAAAAGGATCAAGATTGGAGAGTCACTTCATTCCAAAGTCAAAGTTAGCTTGTAGACTCTCTGCAGGGTTATCTAAAGTCATTACAGAGAAGCCGACAGACCTAGAAGGGATTGATAGGAGCATTGATGAACACAAAGTTGGTCTACGACCTGGAGTCAAACTTGTAAAACAATTGGAATGGACTTTTGCTTTAGAGAGAAATGAAGTTATAGCTCGAGAAGTTCAAGCTCTTCTCGAAGAAGGCATTTTGAGAGAAGTCTTATACCATGAGTGGTTGGCTAATCCTGTGGTTGTTCATAAGAAGGAAGGGAAATGAAGAGTGTGTGTGGATTTTATCACACTCAATAAGTACTGCCAGAAATATTCCTATCCATTTCTTAGCATCGACCAGATGGTGGATTCAACTACAGGGTACCAATGGTTTTGTTTCCTAGATGCTTACAAAACCTACCACCAAATCCCAATGGCATTGGAAGATATGGAGAAGACTTCCTTTGTGACGGTTGGCGAGACTTATTACTACACAAAAATGCCATGTGGGTTGAAGAATGTCGGAGCAAAGTTCCATGATCTCGAAGAGAGAAATTGATGCAAATCTAGACAAAATAAAAGCACTCCTTGACATGGAACCTCCTAGAAGCATCAAAGGGTTGTAGAGTTTAATTGGAAAGATGGCAACTTTGAGTGATTTATCAGTAAAATAGCTAATAAAGGAGCAAAATTCTATGATGTGCTGAAAAAGATAAACTTGCTTCTAGTGAACAAGAGGCTATCAGTTAGCTTTTGTAAAATTGAAGGAGTTCCTGGGAAACCTCAAACTTTTGATGTATCTCACAACTACTGAGAAAGTTGTGAGTTCTATACTCCTAGTAGAAAGGTTAGGTTTTCAATTCCATTTTATTATATAAGTCGCTTGTTGAGAGGTACAAAGATTGGATACTCAAACCTTGAGAAGTTTTTGTGCCTCATTGTCCTTTCAAACTTAAACGCTAAATTGAAGCATACTTAGTAAAGGTTTTGACAAATCTGCCAATGAGACAAACACTTGTTAAGCCAGAGTTGTTTGGAAGAACAATGAAGTGGGCTTTAGAGCTCTCTGGCTACCAGATGGATTTTTAGCCTAGAAAGGCAATCAAAGCTCAAGCTCTCTCAAACTTTGTGGAAGAATGCACTAGAGAACCAATGGACCTCACAAAGAGTCAAAAGTCGAATGCATAGGTCATGTACATAGATGGCTCGACTGAAAAGTACAATGCAGGTGTGGGGATAATACTAATCAGTCTTGAGGGAGTGAGAATTTGTTATGCTGTAAAGTATAAATTCCCAATCTCCAATAACGAGCCAATAACGAGTTAGAATATGAGGCACTATTGGCAGGTCTAAGACTAGTTCAAGCTTTACAAGTGCGAAAATTGCATGTAAAGGTAGACTCGCAGGTCGTGGCCAATCAGGTTGCTGGATCTTATGAAGTTAAATAATGCAACATGGTGCAGGACCTAGAACAAGTGAAGAAACTAACCTCTTAACTAGAGAACTTCATAATTGAGCAGATTCCTAGAGAGTGAAATATAATGGCTAACTTTTTATCAAAAGTTTATTTGGAACTCGAAGGAACCAAAAGAGAGCTCCTTGTGGAATAGTTAAACTCTCCCAGTTTCAATCAAGAAGAAAGCTTAGCCATTGAAGATCAGGAAAATTGGAGATATTAGTTGTGTAAATATCTCAAAGATGGAGAGCTGTTTGAAGACATCAAGGAAGCTCGAAAACTCAGGAGATAGGCACCACATTTTGTCCTCATAGGGAATGATGAAGTCTACTAAAGGTCATATACCTGGCCATTACTCAAATGTCTGGAAAAGTAGAAGTTGAGTATGTCATGGAGGAGATTCATAGTGGAATATGTGGTCACACATTGGTGCAAAGACAATGACTATGAAAATTCTCAGAATAAGGTACTATTGGCCTTCTGTGGTATCAGACATGCAAGCTGTCAATTGCATGGAAACAAGTCACAAATCCTACAACGAGGTACCAATCTATAAATAACTCAGTCCCCTTTGATATTTAGGGGTTGATATCCTAAGACCATTTCCTTAAGGAGTTGGTAGAGTACAATTTCTGATAGTTGCTGTAGAATACTTCACTAGATAGATTGAAGCAGAACCCGTGTTTGTCATATCTTCACAAAAAAGTACTTTCCATTGTATGGAAGAATATTGTGTGCAAATTTGAGGTGCCAAGAGCCATTATTTCAGAGAATTTAAGGCAATTTATTGGAGATCCATTCAAGACCTTTCGTGAAAATCTTTGAATTGAACAGAGATTAACTTCAGTAGCTTATCCATAAGAAAATGATTTAGCTAAGGTTACAAATATAACAATTCTAGAAGGTCTTAAGAAATGATCAATAGAATTGGAGAAAGAAAGTCATAAGACCTTTTGGCCAAAGGAAATTCCAAGTATCCTTTGGGCATATAGAACCACACCCAGGAATGTTACTGGAGAAACTCCTCATAGTCTGTAATTTAGTTCAGAAGCTGCACTTCTAGTAGAAATTGATATGATGACTCTACGACGTGCTGAATACAATTCAATCTTGAACAAGAGGGTGTGAACGGCTGATATCAGAGCTTTGGAAGCAGACATAAGACACAAAATCCAAGTAATAAAAATTTTCAACAAAGAAGTGAAAGAAAGAAGATTTGCAATAGGAGACATGGTCCTTAAAAGGTCAAACATAGGCAAGCAAAGGTCAAATTTCCAAGTTACAAAAAAGTTGAAAAAGTCCTTTACCTTATTCAAGAAGCCCATAAAAGGGGAAGAAACTTGTAGATCTTGAAAGTAGACAATTGCTGAGACCGTGGAATGCTTGTCACTTGAAAAAGTTTTATACTTGACTTTTTCTTATCTAGATTTATTTTTCTAATCTTAAGTGTTCTCTTAAGTAACAGGTCAGAATGAACTATTCTTAATTAAAATTATTTCACGTCTTTTGTAAAGACCTTTCTCAGAGGCATTGTTGGGAGAAAAAAAAAAGACAACACAAGACATGTAAAAGAAACAGTAGTTATATTAAAAGAAAAAAAAGAAAGCACATATGAGCATTGTATTTGTTACATCATCAAAAGAAAAAAAAATGAAAGAAAAGAAGATAGCTTCTAAAGCATCTCTAAAACTACTACCCAGCCTCTTCCCCAGTAGGTCCAGCAACTTTCGTGGAACTCAGAGCAGGAGGTACAGTGAATAGAACTGCACCAGAGGAGTTGGGATCCTAAGTCGTGATAGGAGGAAGGTCTCCAGCCTTTGAGCCACTTTGACCTATATTAACAACTAGGAAGCCCCAGAGAAACTCATCAAAAGTTAAGTCAGGAATAAAGACCCAATATATAGAGTCTGGATGAGTCATGACAGAATTACTTGTAGGGTCAACCCTCACATTTTGATCTATCAGGAGCTCAGAGCTAACTAGCACAAGAACTGCTTCTTTAGTAATGACTACAACTTCTTTTGCAGCCTGTTCAGTAACCACTACGAGCTCTAGAGACTAAGCTTCCTCAACAGCTAGGGTGGCCTCTACCTCCTTTATAGCTTCTTGCTTATCTTTGTTCCAGGGAAGAGAAGACTCTACCAACTCAGGATGATAAAGTCTGGTATGCATGCCAAGGTCAAACTTCAACCCAGGATTGAGTTCCTGGAGTTGGTTGAAGCCTTCCACATATAGTGAGATGGCAACAGGATATTAGCCTTTTCAGGTAGCCAATCTCTTGGTCCTTTATGATATTAGCCTCCTGGAGTCCTTCAATCAGCTAGGAGAGATCTCGATCCTTCTCCTCCTTATTTGCTTGCCAAGTAGGACGAGGCGCTACATTGACAAAAGGAAGAAGAGAAGAGTTAGAAACTTACCAAAAAAAAGGGTCAACTAACTTATACAAGAGAAAAAAGGATACTTACAGAGGAGTGAAGCACAGCAAGCTGCTTACTGAGCTCCTCATCAGTAAGTCTTTGACTCATCTCACCGTTCAGAGGAGGAGTACATTCTAGAGTGAAGATTTAGGCATGAGGCCACTAGAATAAATAATCGGAGGTTTCCAAGTATATGTCTGGGCCCCATCTTTGAAATTCATGGGTAGGCTAAGTATTTAGAACTTCTTTTCCCAACCTCTTAATGTCCACCGTAGTCTTCAGTGGCGTAGCCCAAAAACTCAGCATCTTTTGATTTTTCCGGCCCACTTTGAAGAAGTCGCTAAGGACTTTTGGGCTGGAAAACAACTAATGCAACTACGCCTATTGCCTCTTTCTTTAAGTGCTTATTCTTCAATAATTCCTCACAATCTCTATTATAGCAGTCTTTAAGTTAAATCGAACCAGACCTAAACTTGAATATTATACTCTTTAGCTAAAAGGGGAGTGAGAAAAGAAGCAAGGCATTAAAATTGGTGAGTTAAAGTTTTGGTTAGCCCCCAAAACATTTTTTTTTAACTGATCATCCCGAATGTGATAGGGCTTGTCAAATGTTGATGGGCATGAATCCACCAAAGTTACCATGCAAATATAAACATAAATTAAATTTATAGTTTAGGGAGTAGAGATTGTATCAACATGGAATTGATTAACTAAAATCAAAATCTTTTTAAAACCTAATTAAATTTACGAAGTAACTAAATAACAAAAAAAAAAAAAAGCTTTTCATTGAGGATTTAGTTTGAGTAAAATAAGACAATTAAATAATAAATAAAAATAAAGAGAGAGAGTTCAATGAGGAATCAAAACCTAGTTGACTGCATTTTCGTTTCACCTTATTAAATTGTCCATTGATACTAACAATTAATATCATATAAAAAGGCAAGATAGTTATAGTAGAATAGGAATGTCTAAATTTACCAATTTTTCCTAATTTAAACATTTACCATAATTTAAACTAACTTTGAGAATGCTCAACAATTTACCCTAATTAATTCCTACAAGATTCAATTCATTATTCGCATTAGGAGCTACAAAAACATATCTCTAGTCAACAAATTCCTGCATCTAAATGTTTAAAACTGATCAAATTATTCCTTCGGGAATTTAACCATAATTGTTACTACGTGATTATCTTAAAGAATTATATATTTAAGATGATCACTATCAACATATTACAAAATTCAAATAAACAATAGATGAAGAAGTAATTATTAAACTAAAATGAAAATAACTTGAGTACTAAAAAATATATTGAACAATTCGAGGACAAAAGTCTCACAATTCTTCTAAAACTAGATTTGTCACTAATCAATTAGCTTCTAAAGAACTTAGCCACTCATGGCTTTCTAGAAGCTCTCCAGAATATGGAGAAAAAGAGAGAAATTACAATGAAGCATGAGTGATTGAAAGGTAACTCTAATGACCTATATTTATAATAAAACATCCTACCTAAATTATCTTTTTTTTTTCTTTTAATATTATGTATTTATCAACTTATGTTCCTCTTGATTCTGCAAAACCAATCGAAATAAGAAAAAAAAAAAAACATTCAAAATGACCATGCTAAAAACCATTAGCCACTAATCCACTTAACGAACGAAGGGATAATTTTTTACATTTTTAAAATTTAGGTGATCAAAAGAATATTTTTAAAAATTTTAGATTTTGAGAATGTTATGCCTGATCTTTTGTCTTAATTATTTTTAACAGGAATGAAAAGATATTTTAATTGTGGCCGGGGAGTAATTAAATCAATTTCTTTATCACCTCTATTAAAGTAATTATCAAATTAAAGTTGAGAGGAAACCATCCCAATCAATGGGTTTAATACAATTGGGATTCCTAAATTGTCAACACAACCAATGAAGATTTCATTCATGTGTTTAGTTACCGTCTGATGATGATTAACTTGTGGATGATGGGGCAGACAGAGCAACAATATTGTTTGTTAATCAAATAAATAAATGAAAGTCAACATGTTTGAAAAACTGTCTAAAAAAAATTGTCTTGTCTAATCTACTGAATTTGAAACCCCTTTCTATATACGTTCTAATATCATGATACAATATAAGATTAATTCCAAAATAAATAAATAAAGTTGAAATGTCTGTCCTTCAAAACAGCATCTAAAATGGTGAATTTGCAATTGCTAGAAGCAGCAGAGTCTAGGGTGATGATTTGTCTCTCACTTCTTGAAAGGGTACTCTAACTTCCTGACCTCCTCCATCTACTTGTATGGCCTCTATTCTACTAATGGCTTCTCTGATGTCCAGGCGCTGTTCGGGGTTACTCTCTGTACAAGCAGCCCCAATGTGAAGGAGCTTTTCAGCATCAGTTAGTGAGATGTTAAAGGAGTTTGCAATGTCTGGATCAACTAACTCAGCTTCTCTTCCTTCTGCAATTGCAGTTTTCACCCATGGCACAATGTCGATCCCACCGGCACCAGTGTTCATGTAAACAGATGGGAATTTTCCGCTAAGGAGCTCTAGAATGATGATCCCCAGACAGTACACATCAGACTTCCCAGACACCTCCTCATATTTTACGGCTTCAGGGGACCTATACGCAAGTAGTGATTGTTTACACTGGTTGCTATTCATTAAACAACTGTACCCATAATCTGAAAGTAGTGGCTCGTAATTCGGGTCAAGAAGGACATTGCTGGATTTAAGGTCACCGTGAGGCAAGTCAACAGACGACCCCAATTCAGAGTGAAGATAGCCCAGTCCTCGAGCTATTCCTTGGATTATATTCAGACGGGCAGGCCAATTCAGCTCAGCATGAGAAGCCCCACGATCCCCTGAAGAGGTATATATTGCAATCAAGAATAGAATATAACTAGAGAAAGAAGAATTAAGAGGAAAAAAGTCATCATATACCGTGCAGTAGATAAAGCAAGCTTCCCTGAGGAATGTATTCGTAAACCAATAGTTTTTCATCTTTTCGGTAATGATAAGCTAGCGGTGTCAAGATATTCCTGTGTTTCAGTCTTCCAAGGAGTCTCAGATGAGCCTCGAATCCATCCTTTCCAATGTTGTCCATTTCTTTTATCCTCTTTACCACTAATGCCAAACTACTGGATATAGTGGCCTTGTAAGCTGAGGCCCCTGCTGCATTGGCAAGAACCTCAGCATTAGCTCTCATCAAATCCGACAACCCAAATTCACCTCTTTCATTATTAACCATAACAAGATCCTCAATCTTTCCGTTTTGGGAAATGGCGGCCCCGGTTTGGCTTGGGGTCAAATCTCTTAAACTCGTCATTCGTGATGGCTTACCAGCAGCCTGACCACCACCAATAATTTTCATCTCCTCCGCATCAACCACCACCTCCTCCTTTCGCTGCCTGCGTTGAAGCAGATATATCCCTAAGAACATGATTACAAGTATGACGCCAGAGACAATTAGCAGCGACCCAAAACTGGTTTTATGGGTGCCCGTGAGGGTTTGGGTTTTGTTATTGGACCCATTACAAGGATTACCAAGTTTGTCTCCACAAAGTCCAGGATTTCCCACAAATGAACTCTCGTTAAATCGATATAAACTTGATGGAATTTCCCCTGTCAAGTTATTATTGCTGATGTTAAATGACATCAGTGTTGGTTGGTTAAATTCTGGGATTGTTCCAGAAAACTGATTGTTGTCGAGACGCAATTCAATTAGATGGGATAGCTGAGCTAAGGAAGATGGAATTGCACCAGAAAATTCGTTCCCAGAAATCCATATTTTCTTCAAAGACTGCATTTTTGAAAAAAAATCAGATGAAAATTCACCTGAAAACTGATTCCCTGACAAGGAAATGGTCTTCAAAGCACCTAATCGATTAAATTCAGGAATTGGGCCAGAAAAGGAATTATCCATTAAACTAAGTTTTCGAAGGCGTGGGATCTGCGCCAGGGCATCAACATCAATGCTTCCTGACAGATTAGAGCTCCCCAAATTAAGGTTACCGACACCGCCATGATCACAAGTAACACCCCTCCACCGGCTATTCTTGTCGCAGGCATTTGTTTCGGGCTTCCAGGAATCAAGAGCCTGTGCATTAGTAAATGATTTCTTGAGCTGCAGCAAGGCCTCTGAATCAGTAACTGAACTTCCCATTGGAAAATTAATGATGCAGAAGACCAAAAACAAGAAATGAGTTGATCTAATATCATCAACGAAGACCATTTTTTCCTGGATCAGCTGAATTCTACAACTTCAGGATATTCTATTGGGTACAAACATTATCGGGTAAAACTGACTCAGAGCAATCATGCTGTCATATTTTCTTCGGATTGCTGGCAAAAACTGGAATTTGGAAAAGAGCCCCAGAACAGGGAAACATGGGGCTTTGATGACAGCTTTCCATTCTTCCTCTTCATCGAATTCATGGAAAGCCGCTTTTGTCGTCCTTCGGCTTCCTCAAGTCCACCTATTTTCTACACTGTACTCCTATTAACACCAGCCTCAAGATTTCATGTAACATTTTATTCTCCATTTAATTTATTTTATTTAATCAGTTTTTGTCTTCAAAAATATTTTCCTCTGTCATTCATTTGCTTTTATTTAATGTACTACGGCTTCTTTAAAAAAATAAAAATAAAGAAAACAACAATGTCAATGTCAATTTGGGCCTTTTCTATATTGGATTTTGGCTGCGCAAAGGGATTTAAAGAAATAAACCATCTTCTCAGGTAATTTTAAAATTGAGAAGCCCAAAGAAGGAAGCAAGTGACA
>JAWZTD010000137.1:6453219-6467988 GCA_035221335.1 Echites panduratus | reverse complement strand
TTTTTTTTTTTTTTTTTGGGCTTCGAATTTGGATTTAAACCATGCAATTTTATTGGAATGGACAAGGTAAGAAAGTGATTGATAGTTAATGGATCAAGAAGCCATTCCGTAAGTGATTATTCTACAAAACAGTTCAGGGCTTGGGGGGAGGATGCTGATGCGTCCAGCTTAATGGTCTTTTCCATGTTAAACGGTTTCAATATTACGAAAGTTTTTGTTTCATTTTTGTACAGAAAAGACATAAAAGTAAGAAAGAGAGAAAAGTGTTTTTACAAATGAAATAAGTAAACATTAAAAGAAATGAGTAAAATATCCATTAGCTACCAATCATGACATACAATTAAAGACAAAAATAAATAAATAAATAAACTCAAATGACTTTTTTATAATAAAGATGGATTCAATTATGAATTCGATTCACATTATTACCCCTTATTCTAAAAAAAACATAAATAAGTTATGCACATTTTTTTCTCCAAATGCAAATGAAAGAAGCAAAATCTGGATGGGATTGGAGGAAAAAAAAATTCTAGGCAAGTTATATTATCTAATCCAATAAAATGAAGAAGTCTTGCTAATTAATAATAAGCAGTAATATTTTAATCTTCATGGGGTGGCTAGAGGGAGGGGTGAGTGTTAATATATATAAAGTAAAATTAAGAAGATATAGATAGATCCCTTTAAGGGACATTCTAGTAGTTAAAGTAATGAATATGAAAATTACATTTTGAATTTCACCATATCTCCTAAACTTATTCAAGAATAAAGTGTAGAAAGGAATTTGATTGAGGGCATATTCGCAAACTTGGCCACACTTTGGGGGTCTCAACCTTTTTTTTATTGGATTAGTACGCGTCTTATCTTGTGTAGTAGTTTAGTTTCGCTGACCAAAGGAAAACGCCATTCAACTTGATCTTGATTAAGACTTGAGAGAAATTTTTTATATAATTAATCATGCATCTTTTAGAAATATATTACTCTTACCACACCTCGTTATTATCTATATTAGTTGTAGACCTTCCTAGTTTTCGATTTCTTTCGATGCATTTTATTGGCCACCCAATTAGTCGGAAGAAGGTAAACAAAAATCTTATGTTTAATATCTTTCAATATATATTTGTCCAAAAGATAAATGATGGAGTCAAAATATATTGAGGGTTGAATGTCAGAATTTCAACTAGATCAATATAAGCCTCTAAGGATTTATAAGGGGCAGAGTAAATCCCAATTATTCACTCCTAATGTTTCAGGCAAAATCTTAAAAAATAAAATGTGAATACCAAAAGAGAGATGATATCTGTTTAGCAGGGTTAAAAGTTTCTTTAAATTAAATCTGATGTGAGATTAGTATAATATTTCCTATTATGTATATGGATTAGAATTGTTAATATCATAATACTTATATATAAAGTCTTTATTCTTTAGAAAATAGACTTAGTATATAATAACAATTCTGTATATAATGTCTCCTTGGGAAAAAAAAAAAAAAACACGTAAAGGCAGCTGTAAGAACTCAAAACTTATTTAGAAAGAAAGGAATTAGGAGGAAATCAAGAGAGAACTGTAGGAATAATAATAATGAATGTTCCTTCAAATAATTGAGCAATTTTGTAATACTTCTAGATCAAGTGTGGACTATCTGGTCGTTCTTTATTAAAAAAAAAAAAGGGGCAAAAATATCTTTTGATCTTTATGCAAAACTTGATGTAATTTCATTTTCCCAAGAAGTTTCCATAGGGTTGAAATAAACAACTTGCTGACAATTACTTGAAAGTGATTCTTCACTAATTGATCTTGTTTTTCTTTTCTTTTCTTTTTCTCCCCTTGTATTGTGGATTTGAATCCCCTTCATAAGATATACACAACAACTTTGTGACGGAGTCCAACTTTATAATAAAAACTAATCAACTTTTTATATGATAAAATTTTTTTTTTTATTTTTTACATTCTGATTAAAGAAAAATTAATCAAGTTTTTAATTAAGTTTAACTTTACTGTAAATAATTTGAAGAACTTAACAAAATTCTTGCATGTATTTTTGCCCCACCTCCCTAATCCTCTCTCTTCCCAAGGATCATCAATCTTTCTTCATTTATCCTAGTCTACTCTCAAACTGGAGACCTTTTTATTTCAGTTTTGATGACAATTTCTTTCATATTAATATTATAATCGGTCTAATTGAATTTTTAAATCCATCTCATCTATAATAAATAATATTCTTTCCATCTTCAATTGAATGTTACTTTTTCTATTGTAAGTTACAAGAAAATTAAATATCTCATTTTCTAAAAGTAAATAAATTTTTAATGTAAAGTCTAACTAAGAACCTCATTAATTTAAGGACTTATACTCATTTTCCCAAAACTACCACTTCTAATTAAATTAATGAAACTAATAAATTAATAACTCTTTGAAAGTTAAATGCATCATTTAATTTTTTATTTAGTCAAAATGAGACATTCAATATCGAACAAATAAAGTAATATAAAAAGGTTATACCCAAGGGAGTGACTCAATGATTAGAAGATAAGCCTCATAAAATGTAAGTCAGAGGACATTAAACCTATAATTTATCTAAATCTAATAAATCATTTTACCCTTTTTTTTTCCCTCAATCTTACTCTCCATTTAGTATTCTCTCCGGTCTTAATTTTGTTTCTTATACTACATCCCCTTATTATAAGTATTTATTGCTCTTTTTTAAGATTACCCTTTATAGGTCTTTCATACTCACTAATTTTCTAATTAGGTTGACTGAGTCACTCATATATTTTTTATATTCTTAATAAGTGTGTAAAAACTTTAAAAGGTTAATATTATGAACAAGAGAGAATATTCTTTTACATTTATTATGATTATCGTTATAAATAAAAGGAATAAAAAGTTTTTAAACATATAATATTAAAAAAATATATTATTTTCATCCCATAAAGATAGAGAAAGCTTCTTTTTTTATTCCAAACTATAATCCAGATTGTTTTTTATGAGTTATAGTTATGGGTTAAAAGACTAAATTATCATCATTAATTCTTTCTTGATATCTACTATTTTCAATTTTAATAAATTAAATACGATATATAAAAAATAATATTACCTTTAAAAATAATTACATTAATAATAATAATAATTAACTTTTCTTAAGATAGACAAAAAAATAACTTTGAATTATCTTTATGAGATAGAGATAATAATATAAATATATTTAGATATTTTCAATTTATGTAAGATTACGACGAATAGATATTTAATTTTCCATAAACTAAGCATATTCCAAGGATGGCTATCACACCCAATTAAATACTCGTACATTCTTTAACAAAAATGGCTAGATCTTTTGGCTTTTTCCATTTACATTAATTATTTGGTCGTACTGATCACCAATAAATGGGCGTCATTTTTTCTAATATTCAATTAATTAATGCACCCACTTGGATATGAAAACATCTATCTCTTTTCTCTTTGATTTGAAGTACAGGGAAAGGCATTTAATTTTTCTAATCAGGAAAAAATGTCTGTATAGATTCCAGTCTCCCACATAAATAGCGGAGCCACGTAGAGCCCACAATTTTTTCCCCCTTTTACTTAGCACTTAATTATATTTTTTAAAAAAAGGAAAAAATCTTTTTGGTCAAAATGTATATTATTAAAATGATCAAATATGAATATTTTAGATATTTTAATAAGATAAAAATATTAAAAAGTAAAAAAAATTTTTTTGAAATTAATATATTATAAAGACATTAATGATATTATATCTGATTTTAACCAAATTTTGATAAAAAAATTTTGACCAAATAGTATTATCTTTAAAAATAATACTATACTAATTAATAATAAAATTAGAAATAATTAACTAATTAAAATCTACCTTTGAAATAATAAAACTACATTTTGAAAAGGAAACAAAATATTAATTGGACTTCTCAATTTTAACCTTTCTTTACCCTTTTTTTTTTTTTTTGTCTATTTTCCATGTTTAAACATCACAGTCCAATTGTGAATTTGAGGATAATTTTTTTAATCAATTTTGAGAATTTAAGATCAGAACTTAAGTAACTTTTCTGAATTAGCTCATTTTACATAATTGACATTTTTTATATAAAAATTTTAAAAAATATATATATAATATTGATGGTTTTGACTTTTAGTTCATTTGTCAATTATTTTTTATTAAAATTTTTTGAACATACAAATAAAATAAAATAATCAATTTACAAATTAATATTTTTTTTCTAAAAAAAAATCAGCAAAACTATATTGTGATGATGAAATTAACTATGTTGGAAAAGTTTTGAAGTTGTCCCCTAATATATAATATATATAGTATATACTCTCCAAAGAACTCTTGGCCCTTGTCGACCATCTCACCTTTTATTTTTCTCTCTTGAAATAGTCACCAAGGCAAGAAAATTTATTTGTTATGTATATATATATATATATTTTAATTTTATATATAAACAAGCTTGCCATAATGTGTGACACCACACAGTTTAACAAGTGAGCCTGTTTATTCTTTAACGGACTCTAGGATTTGAGAAGTGAAGATGGATGACGCCGTTTCAAGCTTGCCTAAGATTTCTATCAACATCACTATTCAAAGCACACTTTGGTCCCAGTCCCAAATAAAAAAACCTCTCTCAATTGCAGATCTTGAGGTATCCATCTCTATCCCAACCTTTACCCGGAAGGGCATCGTCGTCAAATCTACATCCCAACCACACTTCAACTCATCCAACAACGCATAGCTTCGTCGTTAATCTTAGTCCCCCTTTGTTGAGATTCCTCATTTCACTCGACAATCCTCCAGTGTCAATCTCTAGTCCCACTTCACACCTGAAAGTGTACTGGCAACCAATTGTCAGGGAAAAGTTGTAAGGGCAGACCATTCCATATTAGAACGGAGTAATTTGGGAAGTTCAAATAATAAGGTCAGTGACGTTCTTAGAAGACAATTAAAATTTTTTTATTAAGAAGATTGAATACTTCAAAGATTTTCTTTTTTTATTATTATTTTCATCAAGAAATATTTTAAACAATTGAAGAAGCCTTCAATTTCTACAATGCTTATGCAAGAGTGTGCAGATTTAGTGCAAGGTCAAGTAATCACAAATATAAACCCAGTAGTAGAGAAAGTATGGAAGAAATTTGTTATTTCTAAAGAACGGAAGATAAATGATTGCCATAAAATAAAAAAAAAAAAAAAAAAAAAGAAGGATGATACAACACAAATGATTGAAAGGAATCGATCTGTGATTTATGTTAGATGTAAGGCAAAGCTAACAACGGTGAAATTCCAAATAGGATCGAATTGGATCATTAGTTTGTTTGTTGAAGAGTGCGATTAAACTATCTACCCCATTGAAGGTATACCTTTTAAGGTCTCAAAAGATAATATCGATTTCAAAAAGAGCTTTAAATCAACAATTTTCTCAAACGAATATTCCAACATGCCAACAAATTAGAATTATAGAAATTGAGTCTGGTAGGGCACAAAATATGATGTGTGTAGAAAAAGATTTTCAAAATTTCCAAACACAAGCAGAAGAAGAGGAAAAGATTTTGATGCAGAAAGTTTGTTGGAATTATTTTCTAAAGAGAAAAAAAGAGATGTTCCTTTGTTTTCTCCTAAGGTTATAGAGACAAACAGGCTGCTATGTTGTTTTTTGGTAGATCCAATTGGTAGGAGATCTTATGCTGCCTTTGGATACTTAATTATGTTTGATATGACATATAACACGAATAAATATAGTATGATTTTGCTCCAATCACTGGAGTAAATTATCATGGTCAAACTATTGTTTTGGATTTGCATTCCTAAGTGATGAAAAAACATAATCCTTTATTTGGTTATTCAATAAGTTGTTAGAGGCAATGTCAAGCTGTGCACCATTAACAATTATAACAGACAAAGATCCTGCAATGACAAAAAGCTATAGCACATATTTTTCCATCAATAGTTAACAGGTATTGTTTATGGCATATCTTGAACAAGTAAAACTAGATTCAATAGCATACCGCGACAATTACCATCGATTCAATTACATCATTTTCAACAGTGAGACTGCACAGCAATTTAAATCATGATGGGGTGATTTGATGAGAGATGCCAGTTTGGGAGGAACTGAACAATTGGTTTACTTATTGGGATTTGTGAGGAATGGGTTCCTGCTTATGTGAACAAGTTCTTTAGTATTGGAATGAGTAATAGTCAACAAGTAGAAAGTTCATATTTATTTTTCAAGAAATATATAGATAAAAGAAGTTCTTTGAAGGTTTTATCTATTGTTTTAATAGAGCCCTGAATCACCAAACCCATCACCAAATCCACAATGAGTTGGTTGCAGATCATATTGATGTCAATGAGAAACCGAAGCTGAAATCTATGTAAGTGATGGAAAAACAAATGGTGAACATTTACACCATGGGAAATTTATAATTTTTCAAAGTGAGGTGTTTGAAAGTGGTGGTTACACAATCAATTAAGCATATGAAACGAAAGACCATGTCATTTACTTTGTATAACAGGCTGACGATGATTCTTTAAGAAAACATAGGGAATTGCACCACAACAAGGTCATTTATCTAATTTCTTATAGCTGTAAGAAATTTGAGTTTTTGAGGACCGTCGTGTCAACATATGATGACATATTTTTGACAAAAGCTGATGAGCCAATTATCCACTTGTTATATTTTGAATAGGTGGACACAAAGTGTAAGAATTTGATTACGGGATAAGCAGAGTTGAAGGATTACTTGATACAAATGGAATGTCTCCGATGTCACGTCATGCAAGTCTTTCCCATTAAGCATCTACTATTGTTGACAATACATCTTTAACTAATGAAGCATCATCCTTTCTACTTAGTGAGTTTAAGGTAAGACATGAAAAAAATTAAAGAGATTAATATTAGGACTAAGAAAGTTATCTCACAGTCACTTAGCAAAACTTCAAAACAAACAATGAATGTAAGTAATCCTGTACTAGTGAGAGCCAAGGGATGTGGAAGAAGACTAAAATCAGACCAAGGGAAAGCAATTCCAAAAAAGAGGCTATGCGTGGACGTGGATTTCATGGACAAGCGCATGACAAAAGAAACTATGCAAAATTAAATGAAAGGTAACTTTCTTATTTAGTTGTAATATTTGATTTTACTATGACAAATATGACAATCAGGCAAAATTGTCTTAATATTTTAGTTCTATGGTGGATAATAAAAGTTTGGGAATAGTCTGACGAGGAAGAAATGGAATCTCAAAGAGGTATTGAATTTTAATGAGAATTCTTGTTTGTTCAAGATATTAATTCGACTGATATATTTTCTATTTTTCTATGAAGTGGTAGCCTTATATTTTCTGTTTACTAAGATTTGTGAAAAAATGAGATTTGTGTTGGTTATTAAACAATGCATGGTTACTTAGTATTTCATTGGTTTATACTCTTTGGTTTATGTGCATGTGACTAGAATGCTTCTTTTTTGTTTTAGGATACATCTTGGATACATTTGGTGTGCTGCTAAGCAGATATATGATGATCTTTTTGTAGAGGAACAATGCAACGTTAAGGTTGTTTAGGGACTGTGGATGGAGACATTTACTTTTGATGTATGGTTAATGGAAAAACAACTAGTTTAAGAAGTGAAGAACATTGTGTCTAGCACATGAATTGATATTAAATTGATATTACTTTTAATTGTTTCTAAAACTGGAAATTTCTTTTTGACGATTATTTATGGGTTTAATAACCTCTAAGATTTCAACAATTAATTGTTGTTTGTTGACGGATTTAATAGCTGACGTATTTTACTGTGATTTTTAAAGGTTGGTTGTTGAATTGTTCTTATGTTTTGTTTTATTAAATTGAAGTAAGAATTATGTTTTCTTGGATTAAACAGAAGAAAACTTAGCCAGCAATGCAAACAATTCGAAATCCAGCATGCTTTGTTTATATGAAGCAATGGAATCTATTGTCAATTGCTTCCGGTTGGTGGTTTTTTTATACTTTGATTGTGTTTACTTTTAGGCTGATATGTTCTGAGCCATGTGATCTTATTTTGATCTCATCTACTAGAGTCTAAAAATATTACAAACTTGCAAAGAACATTTGACTTTGGTTTCTTGATACATCACAATAGTTTTATGTTAGAATTGGTTAACTTCTATATGGTGATTTTTCATCTCAATGTTAAATGGATATGACAAAACAGAGGATGGTTTTCAGAGATTGGAGAACAATTTACAGGTTATCATGTAATCAATTGACTACAAGTAACAACAGCTAAAAAGAGCAAAGGGGCAGGATTCGTCATGATTTCCCCTAAAGATACAAAATTTCCTTGTGCCTTCAAAAACTATTGTTCACTTAGTAGCAATGAATCTGAGTGTGAAGCTTTTCTAGATGGCTTAAGGGTGGTTAAATCTTTAACGTTGAGAAATTATTGGTTCGAACTGACAATCAAATAGTTGCAGCACAAATAAGTAGATTGTATGAAGCATGTGAAGAAAACATGAGAAAGTATGTAGCTCAAGTTTAGAAAATTTCCAAGCATTTTCAATTCATCAAGGTGGTGTATATTTTTTTTTGCAAAAACAACACTCAGGAAGATATATTATCCAAAATTAAAGTTGGTGAGCATATGGAAGATACGAGAATAGAACCTTTGAACATAAAATCCATTTAGCATGATGAAATTTTTGTTATCAACACTGATCCTACATGAATGACTCCATTTTTGCAATATATTAAGGATGGTACACTTCTCACAATCCCAGCCGACGTAAAGTCCATGAAGACAAAAGCACAAAGATATGTCTTGGTCAAAAATCAATAGTACAGGAGGACATTCTCATGCATGCTTCTCAAATGCATCACAGATGAAGAAGGCAAATTATATAATTTGATCAATTCATGAAGGAATATGCGGTTCACACATTGGATGGTGAAGTCTTACCCTCTAAGTCATGTGAGTAGAATATTTTTGACTGAATATGGAAGCATATACCATCACACTGGTAAAATAATGTTGAAAATGTCAAATTCATGACAATCTACATCACACTCCCACTTTCGAGTTGCATTCATTAAGCAACCCAATTCCATTCTACCAATAGGGAATGGACTTGGTTGGACCATTCTCGAAAGCAGCAAGATCAAGAGAATTTTTTGTTGTCACCACCGATAATTTCACAAAGTAGGTGGAAGCCAAGTTGCTTGCAGCCATCATTGTCGAAAGGTGAAAGAATTCTTTCATGAAGAAGTTATAACAAAGTTCGACATTCCCAAACTATTGATAATAGATAATGGCACATAATTTGAAGCAAAGGAATTCCAAGATTTTTGCGAAGAATTGCACATTGAACATAGATTTACTTCTATAGGTTATCCTCAAAAGAATGGGTTAGAGATAACTAATTGAATTATTGTTCAAGCATTGAAGAAGCTACAGGATTAGGCTAAGGCCAAATGGGTGGATGAATTGCCAAATGTTTTATTTTCTTACCGAAAGACACCAAATTTTTGGAACTCACAAAATTGAATTGAATCATCTTGTTCCTTAATGAATCATCCAAATGGATATGGATGGACAAGATATTGCTCGATCTTGGAACTCACAAAATTTAATTAAATTTTACCCTTGATATATTTCTCTCTTTTTTTGTTTCTTTTGACTTCACAATTAATAAAGTGATTCATATTTCTTCGTCATTGTCACTTCTTCGCCAAAACTATACAGAGTATACATAGGTATCTATTATTATACTTAACAAAAAATATATGAAGTTCACGCACATGCTAATTTTATATTTCCTTAGATGAAAAATAATGAACACTTAAATGGTTCTCCATTACCATGTCATTCTAAAATATTAAAAAGATACTTAAGTACGTCATCAAATACAATCATATGAGCAATTACACTTACATCAGCTATAAGTGCTAACATCATAAAAAGTAATCGAATACTATGAAGGTTAAGCTTATTCTAGCCTACCCTCAAAAGACTTCCTTACTTTTGGGATCATAGGCTCCTTAGATAGGGCTTTAGAAGCTTGATTTACTTTACATCGATATGTATCTCTCCACCACTAACTATTGCCTCAGAGTCACACCCCTCATTTTTAACCGAATCTTCAATATGGATAGATAAACCTTGTTTCTCTTCCCTTTTTTCATCTTATACATTCTTGGGAGAAGGAAAATGACTCCTCGCTTCTTGCAAAGAAAAACCTTTATTCCATGAATACTTTGGTTGCATTGGTGGCCGCCCTATCAAAAAATTTTGTATATGATCTAGAAACTTGAATTTTGGAGATTCAACATATACGGCCTAAACACATTGATGGTAGGCTTGCTTTATTAGAAGAACAGAAAGCTAGTGATGCAAATATTTGCAATGGTTAGATTTGAAGAAGGTTTCTAAAATAGTCTTTTCTACTTTGACATTAATGCGGCCTTCACCATCTTTATATCTCTTCACTAGTTGCTTATTCTAATTTTGAAAAGCATACCGCAATTATTTTTATGCTGGAAGCATAACTTTCTTTTCTCTAATACGCAAAGCTTGATTTGCATTCAAACTTTGCAAAGTCTTTATCTTAGAAGATAACTCATTATTCGCAGATTTCACTTACGAAGTTCTTGTTCAACTTCAAGTTTTTCTTGCTCTGCTTTTTTAGCCACTTCTTTGCTTTTCCTCAATTCTTCCCCTTGCTTTTCCAGTCGAATTGTCATTTCAGAAACATGAGCCAATGCATACAAAACAACTGAGTTATTAGTTTATATTAACAATAATATATTCCGACATAAAAACTGCAACACGAACATGTACATAGTTCAATACACCAGAATCAATGCATGAATCCAGTGATAGATTACACACATGCTTCACTTCTGCTGGTTGAAAGGCATCAGCCAAAAATTTTTGGCCATCATTGGTAGAAAGCATTCTATCATCCACTCTTACTATCCTTGACAGAACATATATAGTCAATTCCTCTTTCGTACCATTACCAACATCGCCTTGCCCCAACTCTGCATCATCCGAATCACTAAAATCTAACGAATGCTTGAAGGTCATGTACACTTGAAGGCCCAATGAGAATGTTAGTAGTAGTCCCATTACTGTTTACAACATTAAAAAAAAATCCCCTTCCTTCGGCCGCTGTATATATACTTCTGATCAGTGTTTTTAAAATTGAACCGGACATTAAATCGGATGGACATAAGGGTTAAGGTTGGATCAATAGGATAGGGTTCAACCAAGTTTTATCATTTTTTTTATTTTTTTAGTAATTTTTGTAATTAGAAATTAAATAATATAGCATAAAAAATTTATACAAAAGGGAATTCTTATGTTTCAAACAAAATTTATACTTTATTTTGTAAGGAAAATAAATGTTATATATTTTAATACTAACTTTATTATAAAAATAATAATTTTGATGTACGAAATATGGTTATAAATAAATAAAAGGTCAAATCTAGGAGGGGTGTTGTAAATTTTGATTACAAAATAAGATTTTATTATGTCAAAATAATGTTCGAAACTCAATTGCGAAAAATTTCATTTTATGGTATAAACCGGGTTGGTTCGAAAAGGTCAAACTCTGTTTTTATCACAATATATTTTCTAGTTTAACCTAACCGGAGGCCTATCCAATAACCATGTTTTTATCACTCTGTTTTTTATCACAATATGACTGGGTCAGTCCTGTTTTAATAACCATGCTTCTAATATAATGTACACATCTCCCTCCAAAATTCTAAACAACAACAAATCACAAAAGCCCTAGAATACAACATAAACCATACAGTCATCATAATAACATTAGGAGTGACTATATGGAACCTAAAAAAAGTACATATATCCCTATACAGTTTATGCAATGGAAAATGCTACCCCGTACATAAATGTGCCGAAAACACACGATGCTACCTTTTCTTGGCTTATGAATCCTATCTTCCAACATTGGCTTTATCATTTTCCATACATCTGGAATTTTATACTTCTCCCTAAGTTGTTCTAAATCTACTTCTTTAGCCAATTCCTCCCTATATTGCTGCACACTCTCATTTGGCCCTTCATCATAATCCAAATTATGTGTATTTGGTACATCCTTTATCCTTTCTCTTTCGGTAAAGCATACCTCATCCCTGATTCTAGATTTGTTTAATCAATGAATGGTATATCATAAAACACATTCTTATATACATACCTAATACAATAAGGCTTAACATTCATCTTTGAAGTATTAGTATATGGACCTATACTTATAATATGTTCAACTTCTCTTTCTTCCTCCTCAATCACCTTACCCTTCCCTTTCTCCGCCATCTACACAAATACTTGAAACAAAATTGAATATCGAAGGAATGGAATTGAATACCTAAAATAGTAAAGTCTTCGTCAGCCATTTCTATTCCAGTTAATCTCCGAAAAAAACACAATAGTAAAGAAGAAAGTGAAGAACCAGAATCTGTAATACATTGAACAGAAACAAATTAGAGGTCACATGAATAAAAATATGGAGACAATTTACAAAAGAAAGGATTTCTTTTTTGTTCACTATGATTATCACATAAATACGAACATTTAAAATCGTAAACGAGAGGGCTTATCGTGTTAAACTTTTTGGAAATGATGGAAAATGAGTGAATAACTATGATTTCAAAAGATACATATGTTGTGAAAATTTTGAATTTTTAACCAAGGCACATGGAATCCACAGCCAGTCATTTCATCTGCCCCTTACGAGCACTCATGCTATTGTTAAGACGACATTTTGCCTTCTCAACATCGTCAATCATGACATCACATCCTCCCAAATCATACTCCTTAATTTCCACTTTATTTTATTATTTTTTGTGGGAATGTTTATAGTATATAAAAACATTAACCCCTTTATTTTATTTTTAATGTGAATGCTTATAATGTATAAATATAATAATCCATTTCGTTTATTTTATTATTTCAGGGGAATGCTTGGAGTGTATAAATATACTAGTACTCATGTTCTGTGAAAAATAAGGAGTTAATATAAAAGTATTCTAATATTAATAGTTCTATTATAAGGAACATTATGTTAATCATATATTGAATTTAATTCAAACAAACTCTTAACTACGTTAATTATAAATAAACTCATAATCAACCAAAAGAGATATCTTCTCTCTTTTCCTTTATTTTTTACATTCCGATTTGATTCTCCCACAATCTGCCTGACTATTCTTACTCTATTTGAATATTTCAGAGAAAAAAATATTCTACTTCATGTAAAACACTTACATTATTAATATCATTTGTCCATATTTTCATGCCCAGGACATCCAAATATCGTATCCATCTGCCAATCACAGTGCGGAATCAATATTTCTTTTAGGTACCATATTCTTGAAATTATTGATGTTTATGCATAGAATATGAAAGTTTGTGGTTGCAAATCAATGCTACATAATATTTTCAATTGAATCAATGAATCTAATTGTCAGAAAATAAATATATAAATTGGAAAAAAAAATTTCAGGATTGGGTTTCCCACTTTGATTGATTTGGAAAGTGTGGTGTGTTGGTTTGACTAAATGAAATAATTGTGGGAGAGGAACATGTGAAACATGGAGAGGTGCCTATCACCATGAAATCAAATTGCCTATCACCATGAAATCAAATGACCAATGCTTGCAGTTGCACATAACAATCAATTACTCCATCACCCAATAAAGCAACAATTTACCGTACGCTCATTGCAGACTCCACCTCATGTTCCTTTCCCCACATCTTAAATAGTTTTTTTTTTCTATTTTTATCTAAATATTTTATCGAAAAATTTTGCCTTAATTTATATTAAATATAACAACGATAAAATTTTAACTGATTTAAAAAATAATGTATTTAATTTCAGATGACTTAAAATAATGATAGAAATATTCAATTTTAAATAAAGAAAATTATTCTTTGATTCAGATTTATTTTTCCTTTCTTTCTTATAAATAAGAAGAAAAAATATATTAAAAAATATCATGATCCAATAAGGTCAATGTCATTTAGTTAACAATTGTCAAAATAAATATGTTAAATTTGTAATGAAGTTTTACATCTACTATTCATGATATCGATATATTAAAGGATGTAAAATTATAATGCAAGGTCCAAGTAAATATAAGTTTTTTATGGCCTTTCATGATAATTGTTATTTAAGAAGAAAAAAAAAAGATTAGGTTAATTGGTTTAATAAACAAGATTTCCTTTTCTCCTAAGAAAAATTCTTTGACAAGGTTGTGTGCATTGTGAATCACAATGATGCAAAAATTTCAAACAATTTCTTTTGGTTGGTCCATCCATAATTAACGAAACAGAACAACATATGCATATAAATATATTTATATATTTGCATAGATGAATGACTGAGCCTTTGCCAGTGGGTCCATTTTTTTTATATATGGTCTAGGTTTGTAAGTGGGCAACCCCACTGTTGCCTCTAGGTCTAATCATGAAGTGCACAACTTGGAAAACGTAGATCTCACTCTTTTGTGCAGCTTTCAATCAAGGGCCAACTTTGGAAACTCCCACCACATATCTTATATGCACCGGAGTGGTGCCTTTTCATGGCAAATAAGAAAATCATTTTTAAAAAAAGAAAATAAAAATAAAAAATAAATCTTGTTAGTAAATAATTACTAATGTTTATGTCAAATTTTACATGTATGTTGGGTCTTAAGTAAAAAAATATTATTTGAATTGGAATATAAGTTGTAGATATTATAGTATAATTATA
>JAWZTD010000137.1:6439481-6451321 GCA_035221335.1 Echites panduratus | reverse complement strand
ATAAGATGCCTTATTTATTTAGGAGTAATTCAGAATAAAATGCATCAGAATCTGGATGTCTTAAAAAATAAATGTGAACGACCTGGAAATGGAAGGTCCACGTCAGTTATGTGAACGTGGAAGTAAAAGATTCGTTAAAATCGCATGGCATAAAAATAAAGAGAAAAAGGAATATAAATTCTTTTTTTCACAAAAGAAAGCCAACAATTATCTTCGGTGAAAATAATAATAATAATAATGAAAAAAAAACTCTCCTAACGCAGATAACGCATAGCTGGCAATCCAATCACATGCGGCCAGAATTTATTTGACAGCATAATTGGTGACGTGGATTCTATTGGCGTCCCCACTTTCCACGCCCTCGATAACGCCAATCATTATACTTTCTCTCTGGCACTTTATATATTCTCTCCGCTTCTCTCTCTAAAACGGAAAAAAATTTTCTCCGACTAAAAAGCTAAACAGCCTAAACCCAAATTCCTATTTTTTTCCCGGCCTTTTCTCTCGGGATTCTTTCTTTCTTCTTATCTGCAAACAATCAATCAAACGCAGTTGGGAGAAAGATTCGCGATACAAAAGCTGCTATTAATTTCTTCCGAAATGTCTTTCACGTGCTCGTTTTTTATTCCGGAGGAAGCCAAGGTTGAAGAAGGCGAGTGGGAAAAAGAAAGATAACAAATAGAGAAACTTACATATTTTCGTTTTATCAGGGAGGAGGAAAAAAAAAAAAAAGAAAAAGAAGTCGTTGTTCAGCCGAAGCTGATAGGGACCTTTTTTTTTCCTTCATAAAAAGCATTTGGAATATATTAATTTGGATCTGCTTCTACCTGGTAAATCTTGTCTTGTATGTTTTCTTTTGTATATTCAGTTTTTGTTTTTGCGTATTCTTTCTGGAACTGATTTTGCTTGATTTAAAATTGAATTCCAGCTGATGTCTGCGACTATTGTCAGCGACTCAATTGTGATGACGGCGACTGATTCACAGTCGGTGACGGCAAAACTCTCGGCGGCGGCACTTGAAGTTGATTTCGCTAAATGCGATTGCTGTGGGCTGACAGAGGAATGCACTCTGGAGTATATAGAAAGAATCCGAGAACGATATCAAGGGAAATGGATATGCGGACTTTGTGCGGAGGCGGTTAAGGACGAAATCGTGCGATGCGAAGAAAGGCTGATAAGCGCCGAAGAAGCTTTGAGCCGTCACTACAACTTCTGTAACAAATTTAGGTCCTCCGGACCGCCTCCTGATCCTACAATTCATCTAATCTCAGCGATGAGGCAGCTATTGAGGAAAAGTTTGGATTCGCCGAAATCTGAGGTCCATGCCTTGTAGTCCGACGAGAATCGTTAAACGTGGAAACATATTGACTCGATCCGAGAGTTGTATTCCGAGTCTCTCCTTGGTTGAGCCAGCTGAGTTTCGGGTTATGGAACTTGAAGAAGATTGTCAATGAAGCAATTCATAAAAGTAGTAAAAATCAGTAGCAGTAGTAATTAAAACCTTTCCCATGGTAAAACAAAATAAAAGAAAGGAAATATAGTGGATGGGATGGTCTCAATTGTAAAAATTGAAATCAATTTATGAAATATAATTTTAGTAGTGGTTTCTTATTATTCTGCTCTTGTTGTGTTTTGCCTTTTGGATTATTGCATCGTGATTTATGCCTTTTTCTGCACGCAAAATTCTGCAAATTAGATCGCAGAACTCAACCTACTAATGCGATCTAAAAAAAAAAAAAAATTTCTGGTGTAATCTTTAAGTAATAAACGTAATAGATTGAAAAACTCAGTTCCTGTTTTGAAATCTGATTAATTAATTAGGTTACAATTTGGTTATTCTGATGGAAGCAGTTTTTGGTTGTCAATGTGCAATCATGTATATATGTTTGGGTGAATTGGTATAATTTGCTAGCTGAAGATAAGTCCTTGTCCTCACCGGTACCAATTAAGGACTGTGTGTGCAGCAGATACAATTGGTGAACTGGTCGGATTGATTGATGTTTTTGAAGACAGAAATTCGTAGATTTTAGTGATTATAAACATGTGCAGTGTGAAACTTTGTCGGACAGATAGCAAGGACATGGAACTATAGCTTCATATATCTTTTACATGGTCTCTTAAATCCATTTTTGAACTTGGCATGTGATTTGGTACATACATATATACTCTGACAGTAAATTGGATTCATCTGCAATTACCGGAGATTAAAGCTAAGTCATATGGCTGCTTATAATAATAGGTAAAAGCATAACTTGGGATGTAACAAAAGGAGGGAATTCAATTCCTTCCTCTGAGATCGATATATACCTCGAGGAACGAATGAAGTGAGCACAGAGCGTCAGAGATTATGATGGGAATAGAAATAATAGAGATATAAGAATCAGAAGAAAGAATACTACATGTGGGGGCTGAGTAGCAAGATTAATCAGGGAGCGTTGTGGCTGCGGAGCCCCCCTGTGGTGTTTCTGAAAGACAGGAACTTGTGGAGTGGAGAGTGCATGTCCAGGACCAAGAGGATTATTTATGAGGAATGGGAGATCAGATCCCGATCCCGATCCCATACATACATACCCGCTTGCTCCATGAATAGAGAACAGTAGCGGGGTGGGACCGCATAGTGAGTACGTAAAAATGCACAGGTCAGGTCACCATTATTATTGTGAGGTTATGGTCCCTCCCGCATCAACAAAGTTTGATCCTCTTTCGGACACCAAACCTCAATCATCTTGGCTTTTGCAGATCAACTAACGCAATTATGCTCTTGTCTTTCTTCACTTGGTATCTGTTTCCTTTTCCTGGTTTCTAATCTGGAGTACCTTTTGGAAATGACCCGGCACATTTAGTTCCCTTCTGGATTCTGGCCGAAAAGTTGTTGGATGCTACTGGAAATTTTATTGTCGTCTGCAGCAGGTCAAAACTCAAATAATTCAAGATTTATTGCTCCTAAAGATGACAAATTTGCATTTATTATTAATTGGATTGGGTTACCTTCTTCTGCTGCAACATACTACTATAAAATTTTCTCTCTCTCATGCCTCAGCTGAAACGATGCTTCCGGGCTTGATTGAAAGATGTTTCGTTTAGATGCAAACTTCATGATAGCATGTGAATAATGGCCGTATGTTATACTAAAGGGTAAATATCTATGTTAATTACTATGTCATAGTCAAAGTACCTAAACCAAAATTTCTAGTCTGCCAAGGAATGGGAAAACATTTCGACGAAATTGAGAGGGTACGGGGAGAAGCTTCATTTTGTAGATTGAGATGTCGGGTTCTCGAGTCAGAATTTGCCCGTAGGACCACCAAAACCACCATCATTAGATTATTAATAATAATTTTTGAGGATACGTTGGATGATCCCTCAATTCCGATACTGCAAATCATGAAGAAACAATAAAATAGATTTGCGTGTTCAAATTATTTTATTGAATTGTGGAAATTTTAGGTTATTATTTAAAGATTCAGTTGCACGCACGTATGATTAAATTTTTTGAGTTATCAAGAATATCAATTTTTTTTTCTGGTTACTTTGGTTATTTGTCATGGATTATATATATACATTTAGTAAAAAGAAACAATCGAACCGCGTTCACGTGTAAATATACTGATAGATTTCTCAAACAAAGTTTGACATTTTGTTTCTTTTGTTTGATAGGGAAAGTGTCAATTTCACCACAAATATGCATTACAAGTCAGCCAACCATGAACTGGATGACAACTGGAATTCAGTATTATGACAGTAGTTTAATCAATATTTGGTAAACAACTTCTTCACCAAGAGAAAGCAATACCAATCAGAAATTTTAATGGAATCAATCAGATCATGCGCTGATCTCTCTCACCTGTCTTCCAAAGCTGGGCGCTCATTTCCTGCAACTGAAAATTTTTCTTTGAATGAATCTCAGCTATGGGGTTAAGTTGATTTGATTACGAGCACCAAAGTTTTCCTTCATCAAAGAAGCTTTGAATCACAAATAGATGCACCGATTAGAAGAATAATTCCATCTTTAAACTTGTACATAGTTCGTTAACATTTGTGTTTTCTTGTTATACACAACATTATAATATAATAATAATCAGAGAATCAAGTAAATTTTCATTGGGGTCCAGTCCAGCACTTTCACTTCGAGAATAATAGATCTTGAAACAGCCTTTTACCGGGTCTTGAATCTCTTGATAGGCTGACTTTGTGAAGGTGGTGTAAACTCTCTACAAAGGCCAAACAGAAATCAGGTCAAGCACAAAACAACTCACTACAGCAAACTAAATGAAGGGTTGGTTAATGCTAGCCATTAATGAAGAGAAATATTACTGAAAAATGAAGAAACTGACCAACCAAAGTTGATTCCCTGTGCCAATGGCAATTCGTTCCCGTAATTGATTGTGCTGTAACAAAATGTGAATTAAGGTCAGAGATTACTAAGGTTGAAAAATTTCCCAGACTATTAAAGGGGTTTGCAGTATTTGGAGATTCTAAATTTACAGGGGGAAGACTGAATAGAAAAAGGCAAGTATCATGTCACTTGATCCAATTCCAAACATAAGGTTAGATCCAAGGAAAATAATGGTTCTCATACCAAGTTGACCGTCTCATATATTGTTTCCAGGAGTCACTTCCAGCCTCTCGGCCTCCTCCTGTAGCTTTTTCCCCTCCAAATGCACCACCAATTTCAGCACCATTTGTCGGTATGTTTACATTGACAATTCCACAGTCACTCCCGGCAGGCCTGCATCACATAACAATTCACGAATTTGCAAGCAGAAAGAACATGAAGATCTAATATTTGTCACATATCAAAGTTAACATAGTTCCTAGTTAAGAAAGAACCAAAACATTGCGCAAAACAGGTAGAAATCTTTAAAGCATGAAAAATAAATTGAACCAAGAAACCTGGTATCTTGTATAATGCCAGCACCTGAAGGCTGGCTGGCTGGCTAAGGGCCCATAACAAATTGCATTGAGCTCAGTATATATGAATGAGACGATCTACTCACCCAATCCATTTGAAGATAATTTCTGGCTTGCGGGTGAAGATGGAACTACTCAGACCTTGAGGGACAGAGTTGTTTATATCTATTGCTTCCTTCAGAGTCTGCAAGTATATGGTGCACTTGAGAATGAGAAATAACGTGGACATGCAGGATGCTTTTATCATCAGAACAGAAAAATATAGCACTAAAACAGCAACCTGAAATTTCATAACATAAAGAACTGGACCAAACAATTCTTCCTTGACTACATCTGCACTTGGGGTAATTTCAACTATTGTAGGCTGCACAAAGTTTCCTTCTGATTCGACAACTGAACCACCAACTAGGATTTTTCCTCCCTGCAAATGTTAGTATATAAAGAAAGGTTACAAAATGTTGCTTAAGCATGATGGTCTAAGGAACCAAATCAGATCTTCAATCCCTTCCCCCAAAATGAACAAAGGTAACTAATAAGGATAGATGTTAGCAAGTTGAGTTTCACTAAAATTGAATTTTATCATATTGATGATGTTTCAAGATGCAGTTGGAAGAGTAGCAAAATGTCAAAACAGACTAAAGGAATGTGTTCGGTAAGAGAAGTGACACAAAAGAGAGATACTGCCACTACATTCTCCCAGGTATGACAAACCAGAAATGATGCAAGATTAAGATATGTGATCCAAGCCATGAAACTGATTTCAATACTTTCTTTGTACAGAATGCAACTTTACTTAGAAAGCAGAAGAGTATGGCGGAATCACATGATTGGCAAGAAACTCAACTAGCCTTGTTGTTTATTTCAATTGCAAAAGACAAGATATACCTGAGTTTTGATGACTTGAATTCCCTTCTCAAAGTTCTCCCTAGAGGTGCGAGTATGCAGAGGACCGAGCAGTGTACCTTTCTCTAATGGATCCCCAATTTTAACTTGTTTGTAAACGTCAAGAAGGCGGTCGAGTACTTTCTGGTATATGCTCTCATGGAGAAGCTTCATTTTTTAAAATGATCATGGAAAAAAGAAAATAAATTATCTTTACCTTTACACAAGATTAGTTTTTTAATTTTTATTTTATTATTTTTTTTAATGATTAGTGTATTATACCAGTCTACGGCATGTAGTACAGCGCTGGCCAGCTGTACCAACAGCAGCAAACAAGACGGAACGCACAGCAAGTTCAATGTCAGCATCATCCATGACAATTATTGCATTATTTCCACTTAATTCAAGAAGGCATTTTCCATATCTCTGATTCACCGTCTGTTGAACCATTAAGCCCACCTGTAATAGACCCATATGTGAGTCAAAAAAAAAAAATTCAGATAAAAGAAACAAGAAAGATAAACAGGTTGATTTGTAATTTATACAAAATACAGCGAACAGATGATGTAATTGCTCTCATTTGATTTTATAATGGCATGTTGAATTTACCTCATCAAGCATTAGGTTATTTTATATGTATTGGTGATGGCCTCTAATTGTGTGAAAATTGTGGGAGTAACAACGGACTTCAGATACTGATGATTTTTGTTTCAAATTCAAATAGGCAGAAAATCATCCAAAACTACAGCACTCAAAAAGTAGACACCTGAAATGCATATCTTGATCTTCATGGCCAATAAATTCTAATTTTGTATTGAGGTCCAATAATGGGGAAAATTGAAACACTGAATAATAACACTGCATCGTGTTATTTGGTTTTGAGTTCATCCAAAATGATATTAAAGGTTGCTAAGATTTTCTTTTTCATTCATTCTCTCTTTCAAAAAAAAAAAAGTACTGATGTTATGTATAGAAGCTTATATTACACACCCTTCGTCCAAAATTGAATGGCCCATCTTGACTTAATAAAAATTAAAAAGTGCTTTTGACTTTTATAAAATTAATAATTATCCTCCTGTAATTTGTAGTGAGATATTATGCAAGTGGATAAATACTTAAATATAGGAGGTGGTTAATGAGATTTTATATTAAAAACCTATTTATTTTTAGAAATGGGACATTCAATTTCGGACAAACTAAAATAGAAAAGTGACATTCAATTCTAAACAGAGTGACTATAATATATTTTTTAGAGAAACATACAAACCTTTGAGCTTCCCGTAAATGAGACTAAAGGTATGCGTGTATCTTTTGCTATTGCTTGACCAATTTCAGCACCACCACAAAAAGTTGTGAAAATAGCACCTGGTAAATTGTTCTTCTCAAACACCCCAGCAATTAGTCTTGTCATCGCTATGGTAATCAAAGGTGTTGTTGGAGCACCTTTCCTATCATGACAATGTAGGAAGAATGATTCATCAATATCCATAAATGACAAGGAACATAGATCCCATAGGCCTTCCTTCATAACAGGTTCTTTTATGGGATACCATAGAGCAGCAGGGGGCATTGGACCATGTATTTCTCAGATTCTCAGGATATCTAGAGATTTCTTTAGACAACTTTTAACAGCTAGCCCATGACCTAATGTGACAAATGTTTTTGATGATAGATGAAATTGATTTTGTACTGAACAAGGAGTTGAGGTAAATTAGGCACTTAGAATACCCTAAATATAAGGCATGCCTATTGGCTATTGCTTATTGGCATAAGTTATACCCTTAGGTGAAAAATGACAAGGAACACATAGGACTCGGTTATAGCTTACCAGACAACACAATTACCGCAGACCAGAGCTATGCATGCATTCCATCCTAAATAAGCAAAAACGTCAGGACATTATCATAGTCGCTTGTCAAACTTATTGAACTTGGTACCATTAAAGACAAAATAAAAAGAAGAGACCACATAAAATAAATAAATAAATTACTGTCAAATTGATGCTACAAATGACCAAAAATACCTAAGACACATCAGAAAAATTTCAATCTAAACCATGCAAAAATGATTCGAAACTCATTGACAGTCGGAATTTGACAAAAGAAACTGATCAAAGAATTGTTAAGGGAAAAAATTACACTTTTTTGGAGCCTCTGTTCATTTTTTGGGATGCCCTGAAATATGTCATCCCCTACAAAGCTAATGTTTTACACGTAAACATATGACAAGCAAAGTATATTCTAAATATTAATCATGAAAATAGGATGAGCAAAGCGATCATCACTATCCAATTGCTCTCAACAAACAGCACAACCTTGGGCAGATGGAAAGAACAGCTATTTGAAAAGACATTTGCTTATGATTGTTCAATAATATCCAGAATGATCAGATAAACCGAAATGCCTAAAAAGGGATTATCTTCAAGATTCAAAATAGACAACACTGTAAACTGCTCAAGTTTATTTTTGAAGAACAAAAGGGATGGATTGATCCCATAAAATTAAAAACAGATACATGTGAAATGGTAAATAAATCTCAACGTCTCTTTTACAAGTAAAATTTCTGGGCAGTTAAAAAGTGATGGAACTCTCATAGTGGCATCATTCTTAGGTAAAACATAGAGAAGAATATGCTGCACCATATATCATCATAAAATACTCACATGTCAAAACAAAACTTGCACACTAGATTTTCAGATTTCCCCACTTTTCTTATATATTTTTATTTCTTGTCAAATCAATAAGATGAGTCTCCATGTTAGAAATTGCAAGAGATAACATGGAGAATATTAATGTCAAGCACAAAAGAGTAGTCAAGGTGTAAGGGTACAAAAAGAACTTGCATCACAAAAACAGTTTCAGTTTCTTTCTTTTAATAGATTCAAAATTCTAATACACACAAATTAACAAAGGTTAAGAAGTACAGGAAAATATAGTGAAATATCCTAAAACAAAAATCTCACCTAGAACAGCACATGGGAAGTTGAAAGCAGTAATTACACCAACTATTCCAAGAGGATTCCACATCTGTGCATAGGATGAATAGAAAATTAAAAAGAAATCTGTACACTTGGTCAAGTTTCAAAGCATCAAAATCAACACACCTCAAGCATCATGTGGTTAGGACCTGTCGAAAGAGAAACGGTAATAGGTTCAGATAGCATTTTAAGTAAATTGGTTAGGGAAAACAGGAATATTTACAATGGAACATCCAAACAGCTCAAAATCAGTATACCAAAAACCATCTTATATAAAAAATCAAATAGCAGACTGAAGATTGAACTTACGTTCTGAAGGAATAATTGACCCATTCAGTTGCCGACTTAATCCCACAGCAAAATCACACATATCGATGATCTCCTGTAAGATTTTTTGCTAGTCAGAAAACATACCAAAGTGTGTACTTTACGAAGACTTAAGCAAGCATTTTACATAATGCCATATGACTAATTAAATATGCTTGAGTCTGCAAGTGTTGACTACTCATTCAGGTTCATACCATACTGAACTGTGTACTTCACAAAAACTTAAGCAAGCATGGGGAGATAGACTTAATGACACGTGAATAATTGATATGTTTGTGCATGTGTTGACTACTCATGTAGGTTATCGAACAAACACCTTACTCAAGAAGAGGAAGCTTGAAAGTCTGAAGCACTAAAAATAAAAATAAAGCTAATAATGAACCATTTGCATCTTGTTACTTCAAAATCTGAAATTTCAATTTTGCATGAGCACTTTCAGTAATACCATTAATTCCATATTTCAAAGAAAAAGAGAGATGGCCATGCATACACATTTTCTGCAAAGCCCCATTGATCCATAAAAATTTGGGTGCCCTCATTAGAGTAAAAAGACAAATGCTTAGTCATACATGTTAACCAAGGAATTCTCTTATTCATGATATGTATTCTTTTCTCCGACAGTTCATAGCCTTAATCAGACAAAAATTTAGAGCATTATGAAGCATTTTACTTATTTTAAAATCTACTGTCAATTGAAACTTATATAATCAGACACGACAACATTCCAGAAAAATACATACTTGAACCTCCCCTATTCCTTCAGCAAATATCTTCCCCATCTCAAGTGATACAAGTCGACCTAGTTGATGGAGTTTTGCTCTCAGTGCATCACCAATCTGCCTGACAATCTCCCCTCTCTTTGGAGCTGGAATCTGTAGAAAAAAAAATGAAACATCCGAACAGTTCTATGTTAATTGACAGTTGCAGTTAGGCAGGTATATATACAGAATCATTTCTGCATTTTACAATATTGACAATACTAGCAAATTAGGCCACAGAAAGCTAAATCATACAGTAGACTCCAACAATATAAAAATTCTTGAAGCAATTTTTGCAGCCCAAGTGAAGGACGCACCTGTGTCCAAACCTTTGCTGCTTCAAAGCAAGCTTTCACGCCTTCCTCATAATCCTGTGTGGAGGCCTCAACAACTTCTGCAATAGCCTGAATTGAAGAGACAATTTATCCAGTGTCATAAGAATCTCAAACAATAATCCAACAGGAGGCAAAGTTATCCATCTTGTGTTAATTGATTTGCCATTTTCATTTTTTAACATAATAAATCTAAGATCATGTATGTGTTCTTTGATCAACCAACACAAACAGTTCCGCAAGAACAATGCTTCAGAAAACATCAAGATGCTTGGTTACTTCTTCTCGGTTCAGGATGTTTGATTTTAACACACAAGAGTACAAGATCTTAAATTCCGCGGAACTACAAGGTATTTACCTTGAAAGCTATAAAATTTTTACACCCCTCAAAACCATTAGTCGAGAAAATAAGAGACTTTACTTTTTTCTAAAAAAAAAGGGGAAAAAAATGAGAAGCTTTCAGAGCCATAAAAAAGATGACTTCGAAACTGTACTAGCACTGGGTTGAGTGTTATCAGAAGTTCAGAAAAATTTAAAAAAAATCAAAAGGGGAAAAAAAAAAAGGTACCTGATTGTTAGCAGGATTAAGGGAGGAAACCAGAGGACCACTACCTTTCCAAGCCCCATTTGCATAGCAACCCAGGTTTCGAGGGCCAATTCCAATCTCCTTGAGGAACTCGTATTCTTTCTTCTCGAAACTCATGTCTGTACCCTTGCAAGTCACAACTTTCTTGAATCGTTTACGGAGTCCGGTTAAGAAAAATTTAAACCAGAAATAAGTTTGGAAAAGAGGAGGACAATCCGGATGATGTTCCAAGATATAATAGAGACAATGAGAAAGGAGAGACGTGCCAGAAAATAACTCTGTAAGTCTGTAACCATAACCGCCAGTCTGGGAGAGTAAAGAAAAGGTGGAGTTGTCAAGATGAGAAACTTTTAGAAAGGTTAATAAAAAGAAAGATTGATACAACATTTTTTTTTTTTTTTTGTTAAAACAAGTCTGATCAAAAAAATTTTTTAGTTTTTTTTAACTTTCATTTTTTTTAAAATTTTGGTAATTGTCATCTATTTTGATTTTTTTTTTTTATACTCATTTTTTTTTACACTATTGATCGAAATTTTAAAAAAATTTTGAAATTTTGAAATTGGTTTGACCCCAAAAAAAGGAAATTCACTTTAAAAATAAAAAAAAAAAAGATTTCCTTAACAAATAGTAAAAAAGAACAGAAGTTGAAAAATTAAAATAAATGAATACCGGCTGCACCTCACTGACATCGACGATGGAAGCTTTAAAGAAAAGCTTGGGAAAGTTATACTAATATCTTTCAGTTAAAAGATTTCCTTTTTCCATTTTCTGTTTCGTCTCAATTTTGGCGACAAGGAAGAACTATATAAATCTGGCCTATATCCTTTTAAAGCAATATGAACCTCGGCCGACAATCCTTCACCGGCAGGAACTGTGAGAATAAAATGTGTCTAAGTTGGTGAAATTTACTAATACTAATGGTTCTAAGTTTAAATTAATAATCGAATCAGAAATTATTCAATATTTCCCTATACCTCAACCTCTTTAATTATCTTCACTACTAAAATGAATCAAAAAGAACGAAATTCTAAGAACCACAAAATAAGAATATTCAAAATTCAAATGAA
>JAWZTD010000137.1:6390653-6407101 GCA_035221335.1 Echites panduratus | reverse complement strand
CGATTCGATTTTAAAACAATGATTAAATGTGTATATTTAACCCCAACAAAGGAAGTAATACTTAAAATTGTTTACTACTCAATCCATTTCTTTTTAGATATTATTATTCTGACTAAAAAATTTTGTTTTAATAAAATATTTTCGAACATCCGACACTCTTTTAATAAATTAATGTGAGTTTTATTTGATGTAAGAAGAATATTAAGTACTGAAATAAGTTTTCTTTTGTTATTGTTAACCTTAAACTACATTTGAAAAGGAAAGATGGGATTATTACCAAGATCGGCCTTCATAAAATTTAGAATTTAATTCTTGGGCGGTATGGTTCCGGAGACAGGACAAGTGCCATTGCCAGGACACGAAATAGTATGTCATTGGCCGGTTTTATAATTTAGACTTGTCAATGAGACAATGAACCGATAGCGCGGAGACGATGACAATATAATATTAGCAATATTTATTTTTCTATTGTCTTCTGGTTCAGGTACGATTCTGCAACTTAATGAATTGAAGTATCAAGTTGACTTCTTCAACCTGTCCAACAAAAAAAAAAAAAAAATCATCCTTCCATTAAATTTATGGAAAATTGAGTCCTGGTTTCTAAATACAAGTATTAATTGATGTACATAAAACCACCAATGATCCGATAGTATAACTTATATACTGTATTTGATTTGATCTCATTTTAAATTTTATAATTTTAATATTATATCTATTAATAATAGAGTCGATATGAATGTATGAATATAATTTGAATATAGTTTATAAAATAAAAAAAATTATACATAAAACCATTTTTATGAAACACAAATATTTCTTTGCACCACATGTACTTTATGTGGGTCGGTCTGTCTATAATTCATTTCTATCTACTCTGTTGATTTGAAATTGAGATTCCATACCTAAAAACTTAAATTCCAAAGAATCTTACATCTAAGCAACTCATGGATTGAAGACTCCAGGAATCACTTCTTGAACCTTCCAAATTGAGGGAAGAAAAGGAAGAAAATTTTGGGATATTAGATTAGCAATCCTCCATTGGTAATCTTGGCAGGTTTACCTGTTTGGGTTTGGGCATGATGATGGGTTTGGGTGATTTAGATTCGTTTTTGAGAGGTCTATAGAGAGCAGTGTCCGAGTAAACAGCACGAGACCTCCTCACGCGGTATCTATCTCTATGACCAATTCTGCCCCGTTGGCAACCATTTTCTTTCTTCACTACACCTACTACATTTTCCTCTTCTAGATCATTTTTTTCAATTTTGTCTTGTCCATTTTTCGTCTGCATATTAGAATCTGAATCCACTACTAATTTCTCCCCTTCATTAATGTAAACGAAAGGGATGTCATTCAAGCTCAAGATCTCCTCCAACGTCTTTACCACGCTCACCATTGTGGGTCTGTATTTGGCATGGTGGGACAGGCATTGATAAGCCAATGAAGCAGCCTTCTTAGCTCCTTCCACGTTGAACTGACCTTCAAGCTTTGGGTCCATAACTCTATCCAGCTTGTTGTGGCTATCTTTCAGAAGAGGTCTTGCCCATTCTACCAAGTTTTGTTCTCTGGACGGTCTTTTTCTGTCCATGGCTCTTTTTCCAGTGAGTAGTTCCAACAGAACTACCCCGAACCCGTATACGTCGCTCATAGTTGTTAAGTGCCCTGTAAAGTCAAAAAAGGAATTCAGATTTTTCTTTAGTCTTATAATTAGGTGAACTACTTAGCTCCAAAGTTCAAAAATGATACCTGTCATGATGTACTCTGGGGCTGCGTAGCCGTGGGTGCCCATCACTCGGGTTGTGACGTGCGTATCATCTCCTTCCGGACCATCCTTTGCGAGTCCGAAATCAGAGAGCTTGGAAGTGTAATCCTGCTCATTTTTGGGATGCTTCTTAATTAGAATTGAACCTTTAATTTTTTTTGTGCCTTAATAATTAAGAAAAAGAAATTAGTTTATTACCGAGTCCAAAAGGATGTTAGAAGCTTTGAAATCGCGATATATCACAGGTTTTTCTTCCCCGTGAAGAAAAGCCAGGCCTCTTGCAGCCCCAAGTGCAATCTTTATTCTCGTCAGCCATGGCAGTGAAATAGAGTACCCTGCATGAGCCGGTGAAACAACATACTGCATTAGAACAATTTCACCTAAAAAATCAAAAGAAAATTTGCTATTTTATTTAGTACACACTTCTAAATAATTGATTTTCCAGGTTGCCTCTAGCCATGTACTCATAGACAAGAAGTCTGTGCTCATCTTCGCAGCAATATCCTATCAGTTTCACGAGATGGGTATGCCTCAATTGGCCAAGAAAGATGACTTCAGCCTGTTAAGTCCAGATTAGCTTAGAGTAATTAGCATATCTTAATTTACTGTTAGATGAATATATTATGGGGAAAAAACACAGAATCCTTGGAATTCTTTTAGCATCAAATTTTCGATGATTATTCATGACTCACCAGCCATTCTCTGTGCCCCTGAGTGCCATCCAAGTCCAACAGCTTTACGGCAACAGGTTGAGCATCCAATCCGGGTCTAATCTTGTCATCAACAATAAAACCCTTGTAGACGGGTCCAAAGCCACCCTCACCCAGAAAGCTACTTGATGAGAAGTCATTCGTAATCACTTTGAGCTCCGCAAGCGTAAAAATATGAAGGTTTGAACCGATGATAGAATTAGAGAGGTCATTTACTGAGAGTGGAGAGCCAGGATCACTTATGTCAGAAAGGGATAACCTCCCACCAGAATGTCGATTAGAAGGCAGCTTCTTGGAATCCATAGGCAAGTTCCTGGACGTGAAACAACCGGGAAAGATAGCTTTCAAAGTGATCTTGTTCTTGAGAGCCATATCTCTTGATCTTGAATGATGATGGCCTTATTCTTAGGTATGTATGAAAAAGAAACCACGGATTAGTGAAGAAAAAGTAGAGAGATTAGCGGTCATATATATATGGGAGTTCCTGACTGGAGGTTTATGTCAAAACCTAATGATTGCGATTAAGCAACCCACCCACTAAGTATGTTTCAAATAAATGTTGCGAAAAATTATGCAGAGTGGAAATCTAAAAGCTCTAGAAGAAAGATGATGTAATTTTTATTATGGAGAGGCACATCTCATGCTTCTTTGTTTCTTCTGCTATATTATTATATTGGAAGGTTGTTACTTTTTTTAAAAAAAAAAGTTTAATTCAAAATCTTTTTTTCTAATTTTTTTTATCCTTCATCTTTTTAATTTTGATAACTTTGGTCTATTTTAAATTTTTTTAAATTTTTTTGTAATCAACCTTTTTCTTAAGGTTGAAAAAGTGAATTTTCTTTTTTGTCCTATACAAACCGATTAAAAAACTTTCAAAAATATATTTTTTCAAATTTAGACCGATGGTGTTAAAAAAGATTGAGTACCAAAAAAAACTTTTAAAAAAATCAAAATTGATCAAAGTTATCAAAATAAAAAAGATGAAGGATCATAAAATTAAAAAAAAAAATATTTTGAACCAAACTTACAAAAACAAAAAAAGTGAAAAACAAAAAGTACTCATCTTCCTTCTTCTTATTATTATTATTATTATTATTATTATTATACAAGTGCGAAGTAATTTATATAGGAGTGATTTTTTCTTTTAATATATAATAAATGAATTGCTTATTATTGAATTCCAATACCTTAAGAAGTTAGAACGTGGAACGGAAATAATGTAGTCCGTAGCTTGACTTTGAAAAGCTTGGGCTAGAAAAAAGGTGAGAAAACACTGTAGAAAATTAGGCTGCAAAAGAGAACCTGAAGTTTATCCGGTTTCTATACAATTTCGGCTGAATCGTGGATGGGAGACTCTCTTTCTCGCTGATGTAGCGGTGTGAAAGTCTGAGATTGATTCTCAAAGTGCTTCATTAATACCTACCCTAGCATGCAAAGATGTAAGAAGGAGAATATCTTCTCAGAAGATCAAGCTAGAGAATGCCTCCTTTAAACAGGACTTCAAAAGTGAAAAAAAGTTTGATAAATGAAGAAAGAACTTACCCTTTGGAATGGGATCCTCTCCTTCTATTGATGTTGGCATGAGGACATATCTGACATATCCATTATCTTGCATGTGGTTCTAAGTGATCCCAAAAAGAAAGTACTGTCCTTGTATTATTATCTAAGAAAATACCTGATTATTTTAAGTTCATAAGGTGACCATTTTAATATTATCGATCACCTAAATATCCTTTGTAGTTACTTATATTTAATAGATACGACTCAATGGGGACATAATGTGTGTCACATCATTTTTCTTAGATTATATGATCGCTTATCTTCAATGGTAACATTTTGCTTACAACTTGCCTCCTAGTGGGCATGATGCTCAAGGCATCCCCTTAGTCTTTGCAAGCTATAATTGGTCTCACACATATCGGGGGTTATTTGCTTAATCTTGTCCTTATATCATTTTTACATTATTATGAGATGTTAATCTCAGAACTTCAAGATTGTCAAGTTAAAGGTTTATCTCACCTGTTCTTCAAAATTTAACGAATATGATATCCATCTAGAAATCATGAGAATTTTGAGTTTTTTACATATATCAACTTGTTATTTGGATTTCATTAAAATTGGCCTCCAAAGAAATTTCTTGGACTTTTCTATATATTACAATCCATGTTGGTGGATATGTTCAAATGGAAAATGGAGAAATTAAGGATGTGCACACATCTTAGATGTTGGTGGATATGTTCAAATGCATACATTCTCCATTTAATATGAAAATTGTACAGGTAAATTGGAGTCCATTTTTTATTCAAAAACAAAAAAATATTAATCAATTCAATGTTTCAATTCAGATTTTGGTCAAATTTTTTATTTTTAAACTAAAAATGAATTTCAATCTAAATATGTATTTTAAAGAATAGAATCAAAGTATACATATCCAAACACAAGAAACTACGCCCACTGTTCTGGAGGATTGCATTGAATTAATTAACGTAAATACGGTTGCACATCAAACTTTTGGACGAATGATTGCGGTCATTGATGAAAGCTATGCCAGCAGAAAGTGAAAGCTATGTCATTCAATAGACTAGAATGAATCAAACATGAATATCAACAACACAACACCTACTACCCACCATTAGTAAAACTCCAACGCTGATTGGTTTGTCATAACATGAATTTTATTTGACTTTTGGAGGAACATCGTGGCTGGGAAAGGTGAAAAATCTTTCCAAGATTTCCTTTTGTTTTGTCACGGGGAGAGGCAATCCCAGAAATATTAATTCGACTCAAGAGTACTGTTTATTAATTGACAATAGAACTGTAATACTTCGGGTGCAATTTATATTAGTTTAGTAATAAAAGTAATAATATTTAATTATCAAAAAGTTTCGAGTTTAAAAGAATAAATAAATATCATTTTTTTTATTTAGAATAAATAAAAAATAATATTAATAGGATAAAAATAAAAAAATTTATTTATATCATAATTACGTAATCATAATTTTTATATTATAAAATAAATAAAACTCTCTTTATTTTATTTATTAAAGATATAAATATAGTGAGACAAAAAGATATATAGGGAGATGTTATTATGGGTTACGGAGCTCAAATTAATTTGAGCTTCTGTTAAGTTTCTAACGGTCAACTGTCTTTTTTTTTAAGAAAAAATAAATTGTTCTATAAAATTTTTTTAAAAAAAAAATATTTTATAAACTAAATCCTAAAAAGATAAACTAAACTCTAAGGGTTTTTGATTAATTTTTATTATTATTTATAAAAAAAAAATAATTGACCGTTAACTTTGACAGTTAGAAACTTAACTGGAGTTCAAAAATAATTTGAGTTTCGTTGCCCATAATAGCATTTCTGAAGATATATATATATATATATATGTGAAATTTTTTGTACACAAACTTACTACTAAATATTTCGAACTCTTAACAGTCTTGAAGCTAAACTTCTTTTCGTTTCTTTCCTCAACCTGGAATTATCTTTTTATGAGTTCAAATGTAAAAGGATCGGTGGGTCAATGGAAGAAAATTACGGCGTCAACCAAGATTTCTTCTTGTAAGATATTCCTACTCCTCCCAAAGCCCAAATTGAGCACGAGCGGCAATTTGAAACACGCAATCTCTCTCCCTCCCTCCAATTCAAGTCTGCAAGACCGCAATCCAAAGTCTCCTTTCATTCGGTTTTCCATTTTTCTCCGACAGCGAGGTTTTTAATCCCACCACTTTCTAAGATTGAATTATTTGTATTCTCAAAGCTGAACGTTGAAGGAAGGTAATGTAATACCAGAACAGACACAGATATATTAATTTAAGAACAAATAATAACATAGGGTATCCATGCACGCACCTCATCGTTGAAAGAAACACGAAAATCTTTCTATATAATAGTAATATCACATGCATCCCCATCTGAATGAATTCGTTTACTTTCATTTTCCAAAGAAGAGAGAGGCATAGGCATTAGTCATCATACATCCAAATTAAATTATGGAAAATGTTGTCCCCTTCGATTGGTAAGGAAATTTCTCGAGTCTTTGCAATGCTCTCTCTATAGACTCCGGCACTTATATTCATCCAACTCAACTTCTGCTCCCTTGCCCCTCACCTCAGGTATTTAGAGAAACAATCTTCCTTTACAGGCACACACACAAAAATTCTACTACAGTCAATTGCAGACTGTCTCGTTCACACGTATATGCTTGTTTTGTTCACATTCATTCCCTACCTAAATTATTCCTACATCAGGAAGGAAATAAGAGAATTCATATTACAAGGCAATTATGGTAATGCATCAACAACGAAATCTAAGGCACCCTGATCTCTAGATTCTGTTCCCATGGGCTGTTAAATTGCACGACAAAGAATATGGATGATGAGGTACATAAAACTTCCCCTTCTGTCCTGCCCCTCTCTCAATTCAAGCAGTTAAAAACACGCCCATTATTCTGATCATAACTCTCTGCTTCCATTATACTTGCCAGTTTATTATTGTAAACCAATATAGCAGAAAGCAAAATAAGAAAGTAAAACGAATATTTTCTAAATCATAAAATCTTCCTTACGGAAAGTTTAGTCCAAGAAACAAAATTTCCTTACTTTTTTTTTTCTAATTCCATTCACAACCTTTACCAAACCCCAGCTCCCAAAAATAACAACAAATAAAAGAACCCACTTTCTTGCTGAAAGATTGCTCACTGGCAGCAAGGAGCCGTCAAAATTGCAGTATGTATAAACAACCACCCTTGCTGAATCTTTCTTCATATTCTCAGCAGCAATCAACTTTCTTCTCTTCTAAAAACTATACACCTGTACAGAATATGCAACAGAAAAAGGAAATTAAAAGAAAAAGGTTTACCCATATTAATAAACTAATCATCTAGAATGTTGTCATGCTCAAGGTCTTAACAATTTATACCTCATTGTCCATCAATAGTATTTACAGTAACAGAGCCTGCAATATGCATGAAAATCAACATCCAGTTAAATAGTGCTCGAAGATCCAAGGAGTCGGAAGAAAGACCGAAACATCTCTAATACCTCAGGTAAAACAAAAATGGACCCCAGAGCTGTGCTCCAAACAAGAAGCACGTTGCAAGAATATGGGATAATTCTGCATACAGTGATAATGTTATCTCGAGACCAAGCTGCCATTCTGTTGGACTCTCAAGTTCTCGATGAGTGATTGATAAAATGATCTGAATGCCTTGATGTCATTACCCTGGGCACATAAAACAGAGATACAAAAGCACTCAGAAATCAATATCACACACATGGAAACAGGACAAGAAATTGGACAAATTAGAGTTAATGATATGGATCTTAGTTATCCAAATGAGAATTGATTGACAACTCTCAATTCGGAAAAAAAAGTCTCTCATGACACAGCTAAATTCCTTTCCAAAAATAACTTTATACTGGCACAGCAGCAGCTCAAGTAACTTTGTCAAAGTCAATAACATGCATGAAAAACCTTTTTTTTTCAATTTCATAGTATACCTACAACTGTTATCATTTATCTTTCTATCCTTCCCAAAGAGAAAGTTCTGACTTCTGATTCTACATCATGCAATCTAAATGAGTGAAAACTATCAGATCCAAGAAAATCCTGAAATGGTTGGATACAGCCGGTGAAAGATTTGATTTTCAAAATCACACTACACAAACGTCCAGTACCTGCAACTTTTGACAGTACAGCTCAGCCAAATCTTGAGGGCAATGGCCATTTGGGAAACCTTTTGATAAAAAATGAACAAGGAAACTATTTCCAAACTTCTCATACATGACCTTTTGGGCCATTACTATCTCACCAAACAAAACAAGCTGCAAAACAAAACCAGGACAAAAAAAAAAAAAGTGAAATTAAAAAGGACCAATAAAACAAATTATAAAGTCAATTGTAATCAAACTGAATTCTGTTAAGTAGAACAGGAAGAGGGGCTTGAAAGTCTGTGGTAGATAGCTCTGTGCCAAAGGGAAAGATATGCATAACAGGAAGGTCACGCAAAAGTTGTATCAGAGTCCATCAAGTCATAACACAGTTATTGCCTGGAGGACATCATTACATTCTTTTTCTAGTAATAGCATCAAGATCTGTTATACATTCATATCACCAACAGCGAGTTTGCTATACATTTAATTCCAACCCCGTTATGCATAAACTTACAGTATTCGCATCACCGAAATCAAAGGACTTGTCAAGCACACTGTGCAGACAACAGTTGGTTGCAAAAGCCTCAATTACAAAATTTTGGAAACCAGGCACCTGCAAAAGATATATTCTATATTCAGCACAACCAAACTTAGAATGTCTTAAAATAAAAAATAAAAAACAAGAAAAATTGAAACTGTAAAAGAACCTTATCTTCCCCATAAGGCTTGGCACACCAATCTTTAATCAATCTGATAAATATTTGTACACAAGCCTGAGCAAAAAGAAAATCTCAAGGCTCAGCTCTTGCCTAAAACCATAAAAGAATACCAGAGGCCAGGGTTTGCAACTTAAGTTGTTGAATCTAAGAGACAAAACGTTATTCAGGAGATGACAAACCTTCCTGACAAGGATATCCTTATGGCTACAAGATGCATATAGTAGCATCTGCATCATTTGGTCCAAGTAAACCCTACTTTTTGGGGAAAGGAAAACCGCTGACAGATCATGTGTAGACACCACATTAAGAAATGTATAAAATGTTCGGTGAAGTTCCTGTAATTCACGGATTTCCTGTCAACAAACCAACCTTCAATAGCAATTAAAATTTCAATTTCAACCTACAAAATATGACAGCATCAAAATGGAAATTATCAGTAAGGGGAATGTTCTTGAACTAAAGCATAGATTGCGCATTGGAACCCATTTTAAACCTTATAAAGTGGCATACAAATATGGCCACACCCTGATTCCTACAGATGTTTCACCCCATGAGGCAAGCAACATGGCAATCATAAAAAATAATTGTTATTTGCAATACATCATCAGATTGATGAGTTATTTCCAGGTAGCATTGACTTGCTCCCGGTTCACAAATTTACAACATATATCGATGTGTGAATTATAATAACTCTTCCCCACCTCCAGGGTTCTCTATCCAAAGGCCAATAGATTTCTAGCATTGCCTGAACTGTGTACTATAAAAGAGTATTACACTATACCAACACAATCAAAAGGGGATATTTGTAGGATTGAGAAATATATCCTACAACTCAGCACATACCTCTGTATTACCACCAGGTCCTGCTGGAAGCACATCCCTTGGAAGAATACTAAACACCCTACCAGCAATAACAGGGTATACTTCCTCCAGTATGTTACCAATAGAAGTACTGAATTTACATATTAGTTGATTCAACAAAACCAGAAAACCCAAGAGTTCCTTTGGCTGCATCAAAAGCATGAAGAAAATCAGGTCCATTTAAATCTGTTGACATGATTAGTTTGTATTAACTTATTTTAGGAAAGTGTACAAATCTATAAGGATACCAAAAATCTTTAGATTGGTAGAGGAGATTTTAGATTTGATTGATGGGAATTTAGTTTTGGTGTCCTAAACTTGTTTATAAGACATGTAATTCTTTGTGAATAATACATGAGAGATTTATTCTCTCAAATCCCAAAATCTACAAAAAATCATATAGGAGGAAAGGAAAAAAAATGAAGAAAGGAGGACTACCAATATACGTGTAAATCTTAAATTACTGGGAAAAGATATAAACAACAGCCGCAGCAATTTCTCACATGCAAAATGGAGTAAACAGAAAAACCAAAAATAAAGCAAGAGAATATTTCTAGACTAAACCCCTCAGCTAAAAGATCAGAATAAAAAGTACGGAATTGGATAATGAAAAAACACTTGATTTTGTAGCTACAGTTAGAAACACATCTTAATCCATACGAAAGTTGAAATTTTCTAAAAGTAAATAATCGTACAACATAAAAACCTAAAAGAATGACTCATTTTCTACCATTAACGTTAGGGAATTAAATAACTATACACCATGGAAGTTTCTATGTGTTGAGATTATGAAGGTTCAAAAATTCCAAAAGAGACAATAGTTCAAGAATGAATTAGAACGATAAAAGAATGCAACCTCACGTGTTAGATGCAATGGAAGCTACAAAACCAAATTGAAGGAGAAATTTTATACCTCACTTTCTGCTAGCAACTGCTCCAATGCCTTTGGAAGAAAAGGAAATACAGATGAACCCAGAGTATCCACCATGCGATGAATAAATGATGTGACCTGAATGGAGTTGGAATTAGTTGAGGTTTGTGCCAATATTCAAAACAAAGGACTGGAAATCATACCTTAGCACGCAAGGCTTCTATTTTAGGATAAACAACAAGAACTTGGAGCAGAACATCCAATGTCTGAATAAAGGAACAAGAATAGCATCAGAATCATTATACGATAGATGGCAAAACAGAACTATCCTGGATACAAAGTTCTAGCAAGAATCCATATCTTATTCAAAGGAACAAAGACGAAAAATTATAGGAGAAGAGAGAAGAAACATGCTGAGATATATATAAACTAAAAGCCTTGTAACCTTGTTTATTACAGCAATTCCCTACATACTAATCTGAATTAGTATTCATGTCGTGTTGATGATAATTCACCTAATAGGGGCTAGACCACGCTTGAAATCCAAGGCAGCCTCTCTAACACACAAATCTCAACTGTTAATTTTTCAGAAGGAAATGTTGTTCTGGGAGGTTGAATCAGAAGCAGTGGCCATTTTAAGCTTTTAACAAGGTACTCAATGAACAACTAATGTGTTAGGTACATTATTATAGTTATAAATCAGATACCAGAGATTCATATAAAGTGAGAAAGGAAAAAAAATGTAAAATTTGTGGGTAATGACTGGCATTCTTGAACGTAATGAATCGAAATTCTTGAACCTAACTGCTATATGATAAAGAGGCAAGAAATACATTCACAATACTAACCTGCTTGAACATCACACCAATTGCAGGACGACTAGCTGTAACAAGACGCTCACTGAAACCCTGAGATGCAAAGAAGGACAGTAATCAAACCTTATGCCAGCATCTATACAAGAATCACTCATATACAGGCGGTCTAAAGTTCTAACAACACAATGCATCTTAATCAAGAATTGTTCACAAGGTTCCATAATTAACCAAGCAAATAAAAGAATCTCATGAAGAGCCCTAAGCTTGATAAGCTTATTAGGTAAACAGATCAAAGAACAATATCAAAGTATCTTCATGTTCAACAGGAAGATACTTTTCCCACTATCCAAGAAAAGAAAATCTGAAAAACATAAATTGTTTGCCACCTTACAAGGGACAAAAGGTTGCATGAAGCAAAAAGTGCAAATCCAGTGGTAAAAGGAAAGTTACAAGGATTAAACTATACGTTACAGATGGGAAACAAAATAGCAGATCAGAAGTGATACCTTGCTAAGGGCATTAATGGCCATAATTATCTGTTGGATATTCGTAATCTTTCCTGAAGACTCTTCCATTTGAACTTCAGCATTTAAGAGGGACATCTTCACCTGCTTTTAAGTACATGAAATTCAGATGAATTGTATTTATGAATCATTGCAAGATACTAGTTAGAAGCCAGGACAAAAAAGACAAAACACGGCAGTTATAAATGAAGGGGTATAGACATCTTAGAAATCATAAAAAAAAACAAATTGATGAATTATTTTGTTGTGTGATCATTTTAAATTAAGGAATTTAGTTGTGTGATTTTGGGTAGAAAAATTTGTTGATTGTAGAAAATAGATATTTAATTTTGAACCTCCCAAAAAATAGAAATGTTGACATTCAAATTTGTAATTAGGGAGAAATACAATCAACTAGATTTTAACATGTTGACCTAGCAGGGCTAGATGTGTTCAGCATTAAACAAAGGTTCTTTTCCACATATGCTGCTTTATGGGTTGGCGAAATCCTAAGAATTGCAGTTAACACATACTTCGTGCTTCTGTTAAAGCCCATTTGGAAGTGCTCCAAAAGGAAGAAAGATGGACCATAGGACTGCAAAATGTAATGTTATATAAATGTTACTTAACCTGCTGACAAAGAGGAGTTAGCAAAGCAGAAAGGTAATCAGATTGTTTTTCAATTGGCACTTCTTCCATTCCAATTAGTAAGCCAATTGCCTGCACATTTAACAACATATCAGAATTTCGATGATAGAAAAATGATTTCCACTTCCTCAAATCAAAAGTGAGCCTGTCCTAGGGAAAGAAGTACTAGTCACTACAGGACGAAGCATTTACTTCAAATATGTGACTTCCATCGTCAGATGCCAACATTTGATCTCTTGCAGAATCCATTCTTGTAAATTGGGCAACTTTACCTTGCAGACTCTGAAATACAGATTCATTGGTTAGACAAGGCAATTGAATAGAGAGATAGAGCAATAACTAAACTCTCCAAGTAGAACTAAGGTTGATTTTAGTGTGAATACAAATATGATGAGAATAACCCTGGTATACCTGCAAGATTGTGTCAATGAAGGGCACAAGCTTTGCTCTTAACAATTTCACAACCCTCATGAAAAGATAACTTGCCCTTCGACTGACATTAATGTTTGGATGGTTTATACCTCTTTCATCAAGAAATGCACCTAGTGCTAAAGGTATATATTGGGTATTCTCTAGAACAAACTTCATATATCTTGTTATCGTTTCCAAATATACAAGCGCAACAACCCTGTTAGAATGGCAAGGAAACCTTGCAGATAAAAGCATGGGTACCAGCTCTCCCAAGAGACCGCTTCCAGTTCTAATTGTTTCATCATTCATTGACTCTCCAAGAGAGTAAAAAAGGGAAAGAGCAGCTTCTACTTCTTCGACATTTCTATCAGCAGAAGATGCAACAGCATTTCCTAATGAGTTCCTAATAAAAATCTGTGTCACCTCAGGTGCTACACGACCTACACTGCGAATCAATAACAACCGCTCCTTCCGAAATTCCATCATCTTATCTTCCTCTTCCTTTCCTATTTTGTCCAACACATCAAGATTATTACGATAGATGGGGTTAAAACATATTTGTGCCCGAATAACTTCCAGTATCTGGCCTACATGATGCAGCTGGGTCTCCGACAGTGAAGAGACATTCCTCATGGTGTTAACATAAACAGAAAAGAAATGCACGACACTGAATGTCGCATCAACCTCGCATTTCTGAATGACATAAAAAACAGATGGCAAAACCTCATTCAAGAGCTCTGCTGAAACCCCCTCACCATTGCCCGAGTCCAACCGCTTGGAACATTCCAAGATCTCATTGGCATACCCAGTAAGCAAAGAAGCTACTTCAGAAACCAACTCAGAGTCAACATCCTCTGCAGCAACCAGACCAAAAACTCTCCTTATTTGTAGGCTCTGCAAAAGAGAAAGCTTGGATTGTGGATCCATCCTCTTAGAAACAACCCCAAGCACAGCACTGGCGGCGGCGGCACGCACCGCATCCAGCAACCCATCTGATAACATCAGTTCAAATAATAACCCAATAAATGTATCATTTGCTACCAAACAAATGTCAATCCAGGGCACAAATCTCCGGGTACAATCTAAAGCACTAGTACATAAATCTGGGTCAGAGTTCTTATACATTGACAAGACATTATACCACACCCTAACAATTTGAGGTACACACTGCTGCCTCATGGCATCCTTAATTCGCCCCGCAACAGCAACTTCATCCGTATTACGCGGATAGTCCAAACTAATTAATTCATCATCCAATGCATTTAAAACTCGAAAAAACATATCCATAACTGTTGTCCCTTTGCTAAGATTTGGCAAGAAATCAAGAAACACAGAAGGCCAAACAGATGGATACTCAAAAAAAATTAATGTCACAACAACCTGAGCAAGCTTGTTTTTTACAAATGCCGGGCCATCCAAAACCCTAACAGAGTTGTTATCATCAAGAACCTCGTAACAACACATGGAAAACACTGATTTTCGGATAAAAGACTTCTCCTGGAGACTCATTGATGAATAGCGACCACGAAGAGCATCAAGCAGACCTTGCAGGCACCAGAACTGAACTTGGACTAGCTTGGTAAAACATAAACGCTCTATACATAAGCTGCAAATTGATGGGTTTTCTTTAACTTGCTGACAAAAAGCAATAGCCTGTGATTTCAAAACTGAATCAACAGTTCCCGACTCATCAAAACTGATTACAATTGCTTTTTCGAGATCATCCATCAGAGTTTTCAAAGCCCTAAACCCCAAAGGCAAATTCGATCACTATAGCCACCAAAAAAAAAGAAAATAATTTATTAATTTAGAGGCTTCAATCTTTTTTTTTTTTCTCTGGGTTAAGAATTTCTTGGTTTCTTTCCTGCAAACCGATGTCATAGACGAATATAAAGGGAATGGAACCGAATGTAGGAAATCAATGCAGGCATACCTGTATCATGACTCCCTGAACATAGAAAACAGGAGGGGTTGATTATAAGAGATTGAAAATCCTTAGGGCTTTAGATACAAAGAATGAGTGAGGCTCTAGGGTTCTTGAAGTCGGTTGGTGGTCTCCCTTTGTGCTTTTTTTTTCAAATTATATGCCGAGTTTGTGGGGTTTTTTTTTTTTTTTGGGTTTTAAATACAAGTAAGCCTTCGATAGAGACCAGCGACTGAGGTCTTTGGGGAGGAGAGAAACCTGGAGACACAGATTTTCAAGGAAGAAGGGGAGAAGATCCCTTACATGGCATTTCAATACGCCTTATATAGGTACCATCAATTTCAAGCCCCCAAAATTAAACAAACATATTTATCTCTCACAGCACAGGGTCGTACTAAACAAGCATGGCAATCTATTCAGAACTTCCATTCATTTCTTAATTGCTAGTACTATGTTCACTTTATTTTACCTTTTTTTCCCCTTAATTAATTTTAAAATATCCGCAGGATCCAGACAAAATCTTAATGAGATTTTCATCTACTGTGTTTGATGGGAAGTATGAATCTAAACCAAATTTCATAAATAATATTAATTCTAAATTGAGCTATTTTCTTGTCAGATTAAAAAAAAAAGTGTGATAAATAAGGGTATCTAGCAGTAGTTTGCAAAGAAAAAATAGAGAAAATACTCCCCTCATAGCCTAGATATTGATCCCTAGGTTCCATTTAGAAAGAAATTAAAAGGAAATTCGTCGCCTCACCTTATGCAATGTTTAAAAAAAAAATTAAATATCTATATTTCTATTTTGAATTGTTTTAAATTTAATATTTTATTTTCACAATTAATAAAAATTTTATCCAAAAAAATTTATATTGATATATTCGAAATGAACTAAATTAAAATCTTTTAATAAAATTTGTCAAAATTACATTGAAATATTCAATTCCAACCAATGGAAAAAATTACATATTGCTTATAATTTTATTACATTTTTATTGTAATTGTATAATTTTAAAATTAATAAATTCTCTTTCTAATCTTCAAAATTTTTTATTTCTAAAAATTTGAACTTATTTTAAAATGTATAGATCTAAGTTATTATAGGATAAAGTCATGAAAGCAAAATTTGTCTGGAATTGAAGTTATCCAAATCAACCAATTAGGAACTTTGAGAATGAAAATACATATGGTATCTATAATTATAATAAATATTTTAACTAGGCACAATTGTCATTAATTTTATTAGACATTGTAAATCTAATTCATTGGTTTTGCTTTTTCTATTTCAGATGAGTAGAGAGTTAAACATTTACTTAATGTAGTCAACTAATTTGATGAGCGTGGTAAAAGAATAAATTTTCAATTTAAGATATCATCTTTTAAATCTTCAATCATATCATATTATATATATTATATAAAAGTAGAAACATTTAGAAAAAATGACATATAAGCACACAAAATTCATCCAAAAGTAGGCTTTGTAGTGATATGGAAGCACCATGTCGAAAAGATTCTTCATTTTCCTTTCATTATTTTTTAAACTATTTAAATTCATATTATCTGCTTA
>JAWZTD010000137.1:6359070-6373976 GCA_035221335.1 Echites panduratus | reverse complement strand
ATGGCTCCGAAAAACTCTTCTACAAATTCCACGGTATTAACAAACTCGTAATCCTCAGCGTCTCATTGTTCCGTTCCGTGTATTCATGGATCTTCTAAGCCTACTACTACCGCTGCAGCAGCTCCGCTCCTTTTACTTCTCCATAGCCTTAGCAGTAATACGATACACTCTCTCCAAACTCCCAATCCCAAACGTGGGTGCCAACGTTGTTTCCCTCATTGATGCTTCAATTTCGTTTTATTTTCGCTACTGTGGCCTCGTCCCCTGCACCGTCAATATCGACGATGAAACCTACATACACTTCTGGACTGTGAATAACCCGAAACCCGACAGGCCCAATCTGGTCATAGTCCACGGTTATGGAGCGGACTCGAAATGGCAGTTCGTGCACCAGATAGGCGCCTTCTCCAATTGTTTCAATGTGTATGCTCCTGACCTGGTTTTCTTCGGGAAATCCTTTTCCAAACACCCAGAACGGTCGGATATATTTCAGGCGAGGTGCATAAACGAAGGGTTGAGAAAGTTGGGAGTACTGCAATATTCGGTGTACGGCATTAGTTATGGTGGTTATGTGGTGTACCGGATGGCCCAATTACAACCAGAAGTGGTGGAGAAGATAGTGATAGCGAGCAGTGGGATCACCTGCAGCAAGGAGAAGTTGGCTCAGCAGCTGTCGATGGTAAATAAGGACTTTAAAGACGTGCTGTTACCACAGAAAGTGGAGGACTTTCGGTTGCTGGTGAATTTCTCATTCGGCAAGAATGACCCTTTCAAGTGGATCCCAGACGTGATCATTCAGAGGTTACTAAATGTGATAAATTAGTCCTTCTTTAATCCAATCTCCTCTCCCTTCATTAAAAATTTTCCTTAAGTCGTTGCGTTCCGTAATATCCATCCGAATTAAAATTTCATTTCATTTTCTAGGACAAGATTAATTAGAATTTTGGCTAACAAGATGTTAGGCTGTGGTTTGACTTGTATTTAAGGTGTTTGGGGAGGAACATGTGAAGGAGAAAAGAGAGCTTGCAGATTACTTGATAACAGTTGCGGATGATAATGAGATCCCTAATCTTTCTCAGGTGAGATTTTAGTTTTTTCTCAGTTTTTTGGATCAGTAGAAGTAAATTGGTGGAATTTTGTTGTTAAATCAAATGTGTACTTGTTTTTTGAAGGAAACATTACTTTTGTGGGGTGACAAGGACAAGGTCTTTCCATTATCAATAGGAATGGATCTGCAGAGGTACATTCCGGGAATCTATATATCTCTGCATTTCAATTTTCATTACTAGACTCTTTATTTACTAGTTAAAATGGCATCTTGGGTTGCCTTAATTTTAATTTACTACTACTAAATTGCAGGAAGTTGGGTTCAAAAGCGAGCTTGGAAATTATCAAGAATACGGGGCATGCATTAAACATGGAGTCTGCCAATGAGCTGAATATTCATATAAAAGCATTTATTTTGGGTTCAAGACAGCAAATAAGTTAGCCGGCGCTGTGGTCCAACGTGGATCAGGCTGGTGACTAGAAAGAACTGGTTGGACTGACTTGTCTCGTTTATGTATTTGCCTTCATAAGGCTACGATTTTCTCAAATTTGGGACCACGCGTCTCCCGGGGGATCCCGTGTCACTGCCCTTAAAATAATCCAACCCTAGTATTCTTTTAACAAATTCATACGACTTAATTTTTCTTATATCTAATTTTAAGTCATTATATATAGTTTAATGAACATTTGATCCATTTTTATTAATATTACTCATTCTTTATGTAAAATATTTTTCTCCCTTTTTTCTTAATTTCTTTTTCATATTGACATTTTATATAAATAAAAAAAACTTTTAACATATTATTGATAAAATCATTCTAAATAACTTATGAATGGGAAGGTAACAAGTATATGATAAATTTTAAAAACTATTTTCTCCATCATTGTTTATAAGTCATTTGTCACTATATATAAATCATTTGAGTTAATTTTTTTTATTACTAAATATAAGTCATTGTCAGTCTGATTAGTATATTAATAGGGACATTCTAAGAAAAACAAATTACATTATTTTTTTAAATTGATATCTAATGAATTATATTTAGTAATGAAGAGAATAATATTATAATAAGTCATAAGAGAAATAGACTTGTCTGAGTCAAGAGTTTGAATCTCGAAAATTTTTTTCCTTACTTACGACTCTATAAGTTTTTGATTCAATTGGGATCGTTTCTTTAGCATCCTTGATAACCAATTGTTCGAGGATGGGCATTATTTCGTTTTCTTGATTAATGGTTACAGGTTGATGATGCAAAAATGAGCTCTTCTTTTTGGGTTGGACTTTCTTTCTTCTTCTTAATAGGTTTTCCTGAAAACACTATCCGAGACTCATCCGACATTAAAGTGGCGACAAAGTAAAGATATTCTGGAAAGAAAACTTGGGAGTTACGAATACTTTCGAGAGAAAAATGGATTGTTATTTTTTATATGTGATAAAGCCCTCCTTTTATACTTGAATAAAAGAACCCTTGTGAGAATTCCATGAGACCATTGCAATACGACCTAGTACAAGCTGTGCTATTCTAGGAAAGGCTATTAATTATTCCAGATGAATAGAGTGATTATTGAGATTTTATTGATTGCCCATTCATCCCTAAAAGAGTAACCGAGTGTTGTCGTTTTCGATGAACAACGTTATCACTTTCACAGTGATCAAGACTATTTAGTGCCTTGATTGATAACTTCTTTAGGGATCAAAGGAGTTGTTTGCTTTGGTCCCAAAACTTTTGAGTACCTCGTAGTCTCAGCAAAGCATGCCTGGGCGGAATGGGACTCCATAAAGTTCCTTACAATGATTTCTTATCAACCTGCAAGCAATTAGATTTATGAACAAGACTTAAATTGTCTTTGGACTATTTTGAATAATTGCTCTAACCGTTTTGTTTTCATGTTGGCCACACTACCCAATATGGAATGGGTTGTTCATAGGTCCTCAATCAATCATATCTCACGAATCTCAGTTTCCTTGTGGGATTCTTATTTCAACCTCCAATGATTATGATTGAATTTGGATTCTTCATTTAATTTTTTTGGGTTTGTCAATTCAGATGCGTCTAATTTTTATTTTTAAATGAGTTGGTTGGATTTTGAGCAACAAGATGGCATTGATAATTTTATTCTTAAAAAATTATCTTGCATCGGTATAATACAAAAAATTATTTTTAAATGACTCGGACTAAAACGTCATCTTATATATATGGGGAGATTATAACGATTGAAAAGGAAACTTTTAAGATCTTATTATAGTTTAATTTAAATATACGTGATCAAATTGGTTAAAAGCCCTTCTAAACTTAGTTTGTAATTAACATGTATTTGTGAACTCTATTTTAAGTAAGTAAAATACTACTACTTGTCTGGTTCAGATTTAAATGTTCATAAGTACTCTTCTTTTAATTACACATTTTTAAAAAATAAAATAAAGTTTTTTTTATAAATTGAATGGCTTATTTAAACAAATTAAGGAAAAAAAAAAAAAGGACTTCGTGTTCACCCAATAATTCTTTCACCCAATAATTCTTTGCTGGTTAATATCAAAATACTCACCAGTTGACAAGTACGATGTACAAAAAATAATTGACATGGATGTAGCATTTCTAACAATCTTATTTATTCATTTTTAAGGTGAAATTTAATATAGACATAAGTATTGTATTTTTTTTAATTTGCCCATTAAAATTTCAAACATGTCAATTTGATAATTCAATTTTGAAAATTTATCAATTTGACTATTATAAAGTTAAATCTTTTAAAAATTTTCATAAAGTTAAAAGGTAAAATTGATAAAAGTTATAATATTAAATGACTAAATTGAAAAATCAGACAAAATTAAATGATTAAATTATGAATCGTACAAAATTAAATGATCAAATTAACATATTTAAAAATTAAATAATTAAATTAAAAAAATATAACTTCAATGATCATATTCATTTAAATATATCTTTTTTAATGTCATTATTACCTGCTGCTACGCCGAAAAGAATTGACAAGGATATTGTAGATTCTGATCTTTTTAATTTAAATAGATTTTTCCTTTTTCATTGAGTAGAATTTAATACTCCATTTATATTTTAGGTTTCTTTGTCAACTTTAACATCCAATTCAGATGGATGGAAGGACCTATCTTTTCTTCTTGTCCCGTGCATATTTGGATAACATTGGATCAATGTTTCACTTTAAGGACACATGTAATGAGAGCCAGAATTAAGGGTGTTTCTTGGCGAATAGATTCCAATTTGTAGGTACATGTCGTTTTGTTATGCTCTTTTGCCGTTATATGTGTGTCCCAATACCCATTGGCATTTCTTCTTAAAATTTTCACTAATTCGCCCCCCACACCATTATTAAGATCTAACCTTATCTTAAGATCAAATTATAATTTGATTCTAAATATATTATTTTAACTATTATGGTCACTCATCGTATTACAATCAATCGTTTTACTCCAGATTATTATTCTCCAGCAAGTCACAATATAAAACTAGTCACATGATAGATATGTGACCATTTTAAAAGGGTAAAAATATCAATTTTAAGTTTCTCATCTAGAAAGAAGATAAAAGAAAAGAAAATTTTGGTTATATTGGGATTAATGAACAAACTTAAGTAACCCAAAATACCCAAATTAAAATGGCTAAAGAATGTAAATTCAATCACAATTTAAATTAATCATAAATTTAAAAACAACAATCTACATTTTACCTTTTAAAATTGTTTATGTGACCAATTCTGTACAGTGACTTGTCCGAGAATGACAATTTGGACCAAAACAGTTGATAATAATATGATGAGGGGCCATAGTGGTTGAAAAAAAAGCATTTGGAATCAAAATATAATTTGATCTAAACATGAAGAGTTAAATGGACTAAAAGCCCCTAAAGAAACAAAGATAATTATGGAATCTATTAATGTGGTTGTGGAAAATTCTGAGAATGTTTATAGTAAGACTCAAATGGATGAGGATGAATTAGTCGAGGAAGTACTTGCAAAAGTTGTGAAGAAGACATTTGGTTAGAAGATCAACTGTAGGTTATAACATTCTTGGATGGTGAAGAATACCTCTAATGTTGCAATAGAAAAATAGATCGATAGTATACAACAATTAGAAAATTCAGAGGAAGTTACGTCATACATTCAATAGGTAAAAATTGGCATATTCTTGTGTTCATTCTAATTATCCTACAGATGCTATTATAGGAGATTTAAATGACTCTGTGAAGACAAGGAACATGCTAAGGGTGAACTACAAGGACATGGTACAGTTTGCATGTCATATCTCAACAATTGAACAAAAACAGGTCAAAGAAGCATTGACTAATGAATTTTGGATTGGAGTAATACAAAATGAGTTACAACAATTTGAATGAAATTAGGTATGGAAACTTGTACCTCGTCCTGAAAATACTAATACAATTGGTACCAAGTGAATTTTCAAGAACAAAACTTATAAGTTGGGAAATATTGTTCGAAACAAAGCAAGACTTGTATCTCAAGGCTACACATAGGTGGAAGGTATTGATTTGAAGAAACCTTCCCTCCAGTTGCAAGGTTGGAGTCTGTGAGATTACTTGTAGCAGTTGCATGTATACAAAAATTCAAGTTGCAACATCTGGACGTAAAAACAACATTATTTAATAGATGTCTCAATGAGAAAATATTTGTTGAAAAACCTAAAGGATTTGAAAATCCTGACTTTCCTCAACATGTTTACAGACTCAGAAAGGCTTTATTGGACTCAAACGAGCACCTAGAGCCTGGTATGAGACATAGGCAAAATAACTTTTACAAAGAGGATATCAAAGAGATGGAATTGATCAAACATTGATTATTCAAAACAAGAAAGGTCACATCATGATTGCACAAGTATACATTGATGATAATGTTTTTGGATCAACCTTACCTCAGCTTGTGGAAGAATTCGTTAATCTCATGAAGAAAGAATTTAAGATATGAATGGTAGGTTGGTTAGTTACAATTCTTTCTCGGTACCACTTCAAATTAATCAATTTGATCATGGTATTTTTTATCCCCCAAAGAAAGTATGAGTGAATCTTGTTAAAAAAATTTGGAATCGAAGGATCTAAACATAGGACACCAATTGGGAAACATATAAAGATGATCGAACATGTAGTTGGAAAGTCTGTTGATCAACACTATTATAAAAGTCATATAATTGAAGTTTTGTTATATCTTACTTCAAGTCTGCCTTATATGTCCTTTATTGTTGAAGTATATGCTCATTATTAAGCAAATCCAAAAGAGTTGCATCTTAAAGCTGTGAAAAGAATCCTAAGGTATGTGAACTCTACTCATAAGTATGGGATTCTATTCATTAAGAACACAAATATGCACTTGGTTGGGTATAGCGATGTAGATTGGGTGGGAAATGGTGATGATAGGAAAAACATATATGAAGGATGCTTCTACCTTGTAAACAACTTGTTGTCATGGTATGACAAGAAGCAGAGTTGTATCTTACTCTCAATAGTTGAAGCAGAGTTTTATCTCACTCTTAATAGTTGAAGTAGAGTATATCGCAGCAGGGAGTTGTTGCACAAAGCTTATATGGATGAGGCAAATGATCAAAGACAATGAGATTTCACAAAAAAAGGTATTAATGCATTGTGATAACAAAAGTACTATCGATATTTCAAAGAGTCTTATGCAACATTCTAGAACAAGAAACATAGACACTCTCTATCACTTTATAAGGAATCTTGTTGAGAAGAAAGTTGTAACACTGGAGTATGTTATAACACAAAAACATATACTTGATATACTGACAAAGCTGTTAGATGCTACACGCTTTGAAGAGTTAAGTGGGACACTTAGGATGTTTGTTGTATAATTATTTTTTTTTTAAAAAGGAGAAGAGTGAAGAGCTGTATTAGTTAGAGGAGTCAAGGTGTCTGAAGAATTTGAATTGGCTTATACTGTGAAATCTTATTAAATGAGACTTCGATTTACATTCAAAAGTTATCTTCATCAAACTCTAACTCCCCTCCTTCCTTTCTTTCTGAATTTTTATTTCTCTCCGTATTCTCATAGAAAAAAGGAAAAAAATTTTTTGTTAGGAATGACAATCATCAGACATGACAAGAAAGCCGGTCCATCTGAAGGTGAAAAGAAGACCAAGAAGTCATGAAGAAAAACAAAAAGGTTCCAAAATCAAAGAAAGCCCAAACCTTAGAGACACCAGTTGATGATACAGTTGTTGTTCCATAAACAATTGAGCTGCCTAGTATAATACTGCTAGAGACAACAACATCATTGGTGCAAGTTGAACCAAATCCAATAGTACAAACAACAATATGGGGCAAGTCTATTGTTTAAGAGATTCAACTGTACCCTCAAACGAAACTTCAAAACCACTAAGTGATTTTGGGAAAAAAAAACCCATCTTCAACTCCACAAAAAGTTGTGATCGTTAAAGGAGTTGAAATTGCAGATGAACAATAAGGAAATATAGAACTAGAACAAATTGCTGAAGATCAAAGGGATCAAATTCTCGCAAATTCTTGACGAGCAAGGTAATTCTGAAAACACCTTTTTACCTATGGTTTTAGAATCATAATTACCTACTGGAACTCACCTAACTCTTACACGAAAAGGAAAGCTATAGCTGAAAGAGACAAATTATAAAATTTTTGTTGAGGTTTCGAGAAGTTCATCCAAATTTGTTCTTGATGAAAATATTGATGATGATTTAACTGACGTTCAAGATATAACTCAATATGTTTCTAATGTAGATATTTGAAAGAGTCCTGGGGTCTGATAAATCTGTTAGACCTTCTATTAAAATTGCTTTAAGTTCAAAGTTCCATGATGAAAAGAATAGAATTTAGTGGGGTTTTGATTAAGTACATAATACTTAATGAAGAAACTAAAATCAAATAAGATAGTTTCAAGATGTTTGTTTTGTTAGTGTTTTTGAAAAATGCAAATGTTTTGAAATCATTTTCGGTCTTTGACTTTTAGATTTAGAAGTTGGTCACTGAGTTTTGTGCTAATCTTGATAAGAGGATTACTGAGTCAAGTTTTGGTAGTTATCATACTATCTATGTGAGAAAAGGTTTTGTTGAATTTAATCATGCTGAGATTTGTCAAATTCTGAAAACTCCCTATTATTTCGAGGTTGAAGGAATTGTGTTGCAATCTATCACTAATTTGACTCTTGTTACTAATGTTTTAACAGGTGGTGAGTCAGACTCTTGGCCTGCAGAAGGAAAACTAAAAGCATCTTCTTTCATTACACAATATTTCATGTTGTTTAAGATATTTGTTTTTAACTGGATGCCCTCTATCAATGTCAATTGGATTAGTAGTGAAAGGACTGAGTTATTATATGTCATTGGAGCTAGTAGAAAAATAAATTTGTAGACCATTATTTTCAAGAATATTCTTAAACATGGACGATTAGGTTCATTAACAAGTTCACTACTTGTCCAGGTTTAATCACCTCTCTAGTTTTACAAAATTCTTCTAATTAATTGAAGAAAGGTGATATATAGATTCCACTTGAGCATATTGTGCAGGTATTGAACAAGATTCTAAAAGGAACAGGGGCAGGTTTATTGGGTTCTGATGGAGGATTTGAAAGTTCAGTCTCAAATAGAGGCATAAAGAATTCAAAATCAAAATCAGTTGCTGCTTTTATTGATGCCGCAATATATGTAGTTATTGCAAATGTTCACATATTGAGAAATGATGTTGTTATTAAAGGACAATTAATTCTTGTTTTCTCGGTTCTTAACAAACAATTCTTGGTTTCATTCTCAAAAAAAAAAGAGAGGGAGTAAAAAGCAAGACGCCAACAAGGTAATATGACATAATTTCAAGGGAAGTCTTTTAACCTTTAACTTTTGGAATTATTATTTCTAGATGACTATATTAATTACTGTATATTCTTGATATTTGTAATTATTCTCTATATTTTGGTTCTATTTTTTCTCTCTCTCTAAAGCAATATACTAGATATATTCATGGTTATTAAGTTGGGTATTGGTTGGATGAGGTTTTCTCTATCTTATGAAGTCTTGTTGCATTATTTTGTATTAAATATCATCAATGACAGAGATTGTTAAGGTTAAACTTCTAGGCCTCAATTGAAATGTCATAATTTGCAACTGGGTTAAGAGCTACAACGTCTACTAAAAGGTCTAGCATCAAAGCCCATCTAGAAATCTCAGTGAGAATTTATTAAATAGAGTTTATTAAACTCATTCTTTTGTAAAGTTGACATATTTATTTAGATAGTTGTCTTTATGTTTGACACTCAAAATTTATCTAGAACATTTAAATTCAAGTATGAGATCTTATCATTTGTATAAAACTTAAATTTAAATATTTGTTGAAAACATTGAAGATCAAGGTGGTTGAAGGCTATATATTCCACAATTAGAGGAAGCAAGTACCACAAATTTGCAGGAGTGAGCCGAACTTACAAACTCAAAGTTAATCACTTTATTTCGAGATCAAGTTCTTGGTGATAAATCCATCAAGATCATCATCACCATCATTCAAATATTTCGAGAGAAGGGAGTCTTAATAAAATCAACAACAAAGTTCTGTCCAGATCAGGTGGACCTTTATAGGAGTGATTCCATAATTGAAGAACCACAAGTGGACTTGTAATTGTAGCTGTTGATTGAATCCACCTTTTGTTCAATCAAGTATTGTAACTCAAATTGCAATCATGTATTGAATTGAATGTGGAGATTAGGCTACCCCCGGTGTAGGCATAGTCGAATTGGATTAACAAACTTTTGATGTTAAGTACTATTTTCTATTTCTGATATTTTTACTTTATGTTACTAGTTACAACTTTAAGTGAAGTAACAATATCAAAAAGAGTAACAATACTTAAGGGAATTTAACTATCTTTCTTAAATATATATGTATATATATTCCCTCCATCCCTATTTATAAGTCATTTGAGCTCACTCTCTTGTCCCTAATTATTACTACTGGTAGTTTAATGGATAATTTACTCATTTTTTTCTAATATTACCCATTCTCTTTACAAAAACATAATTCCCTCTTTCTTTCTTAATATTCTTCTCCATAAGGATATTTTGGTAGAAAAAAAAACTTTATCTTAATATTGATATAATCACTACAAATGACATATAAATATTGACGGAGAGAACATATGTCATAGAGAGTTTCCATTTGTATTATTTTTGAAGATGATGTTGTGTGTCTAAGTTAAAATTTTGGGATAGCTTTTTAGTTATTATGATTCCAAAATATTTGAAACAATTGATTATTTGCACTCACTTAGAGAAAATGTAATCATTTGTAATATTGGCACATCCAAGTCTTAATTCTGCAGCCTAAGAGCACCTAAAATAGGACGCAAAGCAGAGAGAGAAAGTAAGAGAGGAGGAGAATCATTGAAATGTGAGGTGCAAAAAAGAATACATAAGTGGGTGATCAGGGAAGAGAATGAGGATATATGTGTTTCTTTGCACGGGTAGAAAATGGAATGAATAAGGGAGGTAGTGTTAGTTTGGGTTTGCAATTTTTTGATAAAATTGTAAAAAGAGTTAGAAATTTAGTACCCTAATAGGTGAACCTATAAGTGGAATGGTGTTTAAAAAGGTCACTTGTCATGTACATCCCATTTCATGCACCTTTTGAAGAAGCTCACCATTGGATATGTCTTGAGACTAAGTTCTTTCATAAGGTCTCAATTGATGCAGTTATTGTATAAATGAATGGCAGGACCTTTCATTTGTTCTTGTTGAAATACTTATGAATCTGAATCTGCAAGCTAAACATGATCTCAAAATTGTGGAGTAAGATCATACTGATCTCACATTATGAAGTGATGTGATAACATGAACATTGGAAATTCACAATTTTTTTCCCTTTCTAACAGAAGCTCTCAAAATTGAATTCTTAAGATTGCATATTTTTAATATTCAAATGAATAGAATTTGTGGCTTTTTTCCTCCTGATAGCTAATGTGGCATCTACCTTCTTAAGCATTGTACACTGGCTTAAAATTTTATTGAAAAAAGTAGAAAAGGAGAAGTCAAAGATTCAGAATACAACTTTGCTTCCATTAAAAAAAGAATACAATAGGTTAACCACAAACCATCGAACTTAAAAACTAGTCAATTTAGCCACTAAACTTTGCAAATTTAAACACTCAAACTATTACACGCTAGTTTGGCCTAGTGTACATGTTGAGTGAAATCACCTTCCCACCAAAATGACACTTAAATTTTCCATGCCATCGATTATATACATGAAATCTTGGTGACACATAAAATTTTCCATGTCATCCATTAAAACAAAATTTTTTCTTTGGTTTTTAAAAATCTCCTACTTAAATACAAAGAACTTGTCATTTGCTGGACTAAACATATCTTCTTCGTGCATGACTGATTACAACCCAATCAAAACGTCTTGCAGATACCCCAAATTTCTTTTGTAGAGTGAAGTTTATTTTGAATGTATTAAAAATTGAGCAAAACCTTGGGCGTCTATTCTATGCATGTTCAAACTACGAAGTAAGTTATATATTCATTCAAATCTGACTTATTTAAGGTGGTTTTTTTGTAAAATTTATTTTTGTATAAGATTTAGGTAAATTTCAAGCTTTAATTTATTTCTGTATAAGAATTAGGTTTTTCGAGTTACAATCGAATCGATCTTGCCAATTGTTGAAAACATAATTATTTGTAAAAACTGAAACAAAATGAAATTATTGTCTTAGACCTATTCAGTTCTTCAGTGGTCTAATTGTGTACTTGTAGTCTTAGACAATTGTGTTGTGAAACTATCATGTTTATTCGTTTTGAAGTTTCCTCTTTTTTCACTTATGTTTTTAGAAATTGCTTGAATTTTGATATAATATTAAGTGTGTAAATAATCATCTTTTTCATAAACTTGGTGAGAATTTCTAGTTTTTCATTTTATGATGGTCCTATTTATGCAAACTTTTGATTAGTTTCCTTCCGTTATGTTATTGGGAATTGCTTGAAATGTGGGGGTAAGATTAATCTTGTGTTAAATCAAATTTTTCATAAATTAGTGAGAAATTCTACTGTCGGTTCTAAATTATGCAAACTTTTGACTAATTCTCTTAAATTATGTATTGGAAATTGGAAAAATAATGGTGTAAGAACGATTGTGTGTTAAACCAAAAATTTTATAGTCTAATGGCACTCATGCTGGGTTGGTTGTTAGCCTAATTTACATTGTGTTCTTCTATTATGGGGCTAATAACCTTTTTTGTGACTATAGAATTTTTGGTAGGATGGAAAGAAATGTAGATATTATAAAAAACAATTGTAAAAGTTGAAAGCTTATATACTCAAGTCGAAGCAAATGTGACCCAATGTAGTCACTGCAAGAATGAAAGAGGGAGAAGTACATACCCTCGATTCTCGAAGATAAAGTTAGAGAGTTGATTTAGAAGTTGGGCATCAAAATAAACAAGAAGAAGAAGATGCTTAAGTCACTACAATTATATAATTGTTTTCATTATAGTTGTAATTGTGATTCTTGGTATAACATATATAAGGCAGTTTATGGAATAGAAATATCGGGTAGAATTGCACCAAGTGGGTGGTTAAGTAGTTCGGAGGTGAAGTCTCCACAAAACGGGTTTGAATTCGACTATCATAGGTTTTGCACTAATATATGTAATTTTGTTGATTTAGAATTATTTTCTAGAACAAATTTGAAAACCAATATTCCTACCACTTGATTTAATACAAGAAATAAATATTTAAGATTATATGAATAATTTCACTACATTGACAAAAATTTAGCCATTTTAATTTACGATTTATTTTAAAAACCTCTATAGTTGTAATCGTCTTGTTTTTAAGACATTCGCAAATTAGTATTAGACTTTAAAAATCGTCCAAAGATTATTAGGATTACTGAATAATTCTTAATATAGAATTTTTACGAAACCCACTACTTGGAGAGCTTGCTTGGATGACTAAATCTTACTTTAAGGACTTGAAATTTATCGTAGTGACAAAATTATTTTACTAAATTTATTAGAAAGCGTAGTATTTTAGGCAACCCTAATTAAGTAATTGTGCTAATATAAAGGCACTTCATTAGTTTTTTTTTATTGAGACAAAGTTGAGGCTTTTGAATAAACCAACGGTCCCCTCCCTCTATGACTTCAAATAAATGCATTCAGACACTCTCATTTAAACTTGCCTCTTCCATTTAAAAGAAGCAAAAAGAGAAGAATTATTTAAATTCAAGCTTTCTGCTGGTGTAATTACTAGAACTCCATTTTGGAATTCCTTTCTGACACACTCCATGCATCCCTCCAGTGTATGAAATTAGAACTCAGCCACTGCCTTGTCTATTCTTCCCTTTTTATGCCATAAACAGAATAAGAGAGAGGGGGAGATGGAAAACAGAAGAACAATCTGGGAATAAGATATTAGGGTAGGAGGCTATAGGGAGGAAATCAAGTTGTGCAGAGAGTGGAGTTTTGAGGAAGAGATCGGGCTAACAGCTAGGCAGACATCCAAAACTTAAGGAATTAGATATCCTAGTCAAGGTGAGGAAAATCCTTTGATTTTGAAAATTATATGGAAATTTTGATTATGCAAAATTTGACTCTTCGCATATGAGCCATTCGAATGGTCATCCAAGATTCTTATACTTTTACGATTCAAATTTTGTGAAGCTTGGATTCTATTTTGAGTTTTAATTCTAGAAGTGTTAAAATAGAAAGATGTATGTACTTAGTTTTTTTATATGAATTCGTGAAGAAGTTTTTTTATATGAATTCGTGAAGAAAAGCCTACCTTTTTATATTTGATTCTCTACTTCAATTTACTTTATCTTGTGATCTGCAATTTTATTTAAGGTCAAATCTATTATGTAATCTTGGCTATTTCTAGACCCTCACTGATCTCTTGATTTACAGTTTAGGACTAATGAATCAAAGAACTTAGAAATCCATTTTCTTCTCTGATTGTTTTCTTACTTCAAAACAGAATCATACCAGGGTATGCTAAAATTTTCTCTATTTTTGCTTATGGGATTTAAAAAAAAAAAAAGATCTTAAATCTGTTAGAATTGCACTGGAGTTGTTAGAATTTTTGAGATAATCATTTGATTTATTTTGAATTACATGACTGTGAAATCCTCTGTTTCTTTAAACGATGCATAGGGCATCAGGAAAAGAAATTTCAGATTGTACAATTATGTTTATGAGAAGTTAGTGATATTAATGGGTCGATCTTAACTTGAATCCTTTCTAAAATTTCGACCTTGGCATGGACAAATTCCTTATATAGAACTAAATCCTCATTTGAGTTAATTAGTATTTCCTCGATGTATATTAATTAGTTTGACACCCTTGCTCTATTCCAAAAAACTGTTATCTCTGTCTTTGATATCCTTGATGATTCAATTGGTTTTGCACTTGTTATTTATTACCTTAAAACTGGATTAATTAGAATCCTTTAAAATACTAGATAAATTTATGGTCTTCGGAAATTATAAACCTTACATTTTACTTTTCATTTTGGTCCTTAAAAATTACAATGCTGAAAATTTAATTTTAATCCCTTAAATAGAGTATGAGGACCATTGGAAGAACTTTGGGCTAGGAGGTTGGTCTTGTTCTAATGAATTATTAATTTCTTTCCATTACTTTGAGTCGATTGACCTGTGAAGAGAGTAAAAGATGTATTGATTGACTTGTGAAGCATTCATTTTGAGTGCAAAATTCTGGTAACAAAAGACACGTAATGTGTCAATTTATGTGTTTTGGCAGTTTCATATAGATAGATCATACAATTGACTTGATGTATCAAAATGTTGAGGATAAATAAATAAATATATATATATATATATATATA
>JAWZTD010000137.1:6336747-6358970 GCA_035221335.1 Echites panduratus | reverse complement strand
ATATATATATATATATATATATAAAGGGAAATGCTATTATGGATGATAGGGCTCTTTTTAAGTCTCTAATAGTTAAAGTTAACATTCATCTACCTTTAAACTAAACCTTATGGGTACTTGAATAATTTTTATTATTTTTTGTAAACCCATAATAGCATTTTTGTTTATACATATATTTATTTATTAATGACCTTGATAAAAAGGTTTTAGATTTATTTCATATGATTTCTGGCACTAATTTTTACAATAATCTTTGCTGGAAATATTTTAATCGTTTTATCAGGAAGATTCTTGAATAGGTCTAATTTCTACTGCTTGGAGATGGAAAATTTTCTTTCTAGACCTTTTAGGGATAGTATTGGACCTAGACTTGTAATCTGATCAATGTGTTGTGGATTTTTCTTGATTGCTTTTAACCTCTCTTCCATCCCTTTACTTTTTGGTTTAATCCCTTTTTATCTTCTAGTTTACTACTATGTTTGCATTATGGGAGTCTTTTTGTTCACTTTGAATAATTCAAACACATCAAGGACAAAACTAAATGCCTTATTTTATTCTCAATCCTTTTGTGTACATCCTTAACTATAGACAGAAAGCGATCAAAGAAAGAAAAATTGCATTTGATGCTTCCATTGTAGAGTATTTGCAGAAGAATTACAGGGACTGCAATACTGCAACAATGCTTCCATTGTAGAGTATTTGCAGAAGAATTACAGGGACTGCAATACTGCAACAATATATGGAATACCTTTATAGGCTATTGTTCTTCTCACTCCTAGAATTTGATCCTTCTTGGTTGTTTCCCCATACATTGGCATCAGATGCAAAAATTGAAGTCACAAATCAAATAATTTTGAATTTGACATATGTATTCATTCACATGTAAAATCTCTTTGGTAGATATATACCTTTAAAGCGAAAAAGCTGTGGGAGATCTTTGTAAATCCTAACTTTCATCCTATCCTAAAACTATGGTTTCTTCTATGAGCTGCTTCTCTAAACACTATTAACCCCCTTTTTTTTTCTCTCGTTCCAACTAAACATAATATCTTAGCGACTGGTCCTTCCAATAATGATAATATTAAAATTGCAGCTACTGTTTAGTAACAAGGCCAACAGTAATTCCTAACCTTGTAGAAATAGACCTATAGAGAGGGATTAACCTAAGGTCTTCGTAAACAAACCAAGTCCAAAAGGGCCATAAGATATATAAAACAACAAAAAGAAAACTAGAAACTAACAAAGATTAATCAGAAGAATCCTTACATCAAAAAACAACCAACGGGGATACCATTCACTTTACAAAGAATCAAATTTCATCAAGCTAAACTAAAATTTGCAGAACATAGCTATATGTGTAGATCCAACTGCAAATTAGAAGTTGTAAACCAAACATCTAATAAATCTAAAAGAAATAACATACTAAATTAAATAGTTGCAAATTTTGAACAACCCAACCAAACACCTGCAGATTTAACTAATTAATTACTTGAATACACTTTGAACCAAAAGAAAAGGCACTACAATGACAACTAAATACAAAATTTATTTCTAGGTAAGTTTACAGTATGGAAGATAAGAAGTTAATGGATAGACATGAATCAACAACTGGAGATCACATGAAGTAGATATCTTTAGGATAAAACTGAAATCCCTTGTAAATTTGAAAAAAAAAATTATGAATAATTGCACATATTAACAACTTAATGATAAAAATAATGAGTCTTAAGGACAGCATATCTGTAGAACTTCTCAAAATATAATCAAGAGATCTAATGAGAAAAAATTAATTCAAGAACTAGCTAATATAGCCCAGAAATCAGTTAAATTACATAATATTTGGAGTGGAATATTGGGCTTTACGTGTTAGATAAAAGAACCACCAACTAACTTGGTTCAAAAATGAAATAGCAATTCTCACCAGACTGAGTTTCAAATGTCTGAATCAAGAAAAACCAAAACATCAGAACGTTTCCATCTATCAAACTCCATGACATGATTTCTTATCAGTGGATCAGATTGTCTCTTTAAAACTTGTAGATCTTGTGCCATCTTTGATCTCTTCCTTGGTGTTTGCCTTCTTGGGAAACTTACTACGCAAGCCGATTGGTTACCAGGCAACAACATACACAGATCAAACTTTATAAGCAACATAATCAATTATTACATTTTTACCATATTAGATATCTAAAGTTCACTTACATTTGAGTACTTTGGGTCCTATTCTTTCATTGATACAATAATTCTTCTCTTGCAATTTTTTACCTTTTCTTGATAGATCTAATATTGGGAATTATTGGTGTTGTATTATCTAAATTATCTTCTGTTTCATAATTTTTTTAAGGGTATTGCTCGTAGCGTTGCTTGTCACGGGAAGCCCTTGTTGCATTAGCTCATTGCAATTTTCTTCCCTTGTCTTGGCAATAGTTGGAGCACCATTTGAAGTTGTTGCTCATTAGATTGCTTCTTATTCATAAAGAAGTATGAAATTTCAATGTTAAACATGTAGTACACACATATATCTAATCAGTGAAACTCACAAACAAATAGAAAATGAACAAAGAAATAACACAAAAGTAAGTATTACCTGAGAACTTGGTTTAGATGGATAGCCATTCTTGTTGTGGCCCTCTATTTGGCATAAAAAACAACTCATTATAGTTCCCTTTAGAGATAGTTTCCCCATTTTCTTAGGCTCATTTTTATCCCTTTTCCTATTCATTTTTGGCCTTCCATGAAGTGTCATGAATTTTGGTGGAAGCACCCTTAGCCTTTCGCTCTCATCAAATTGTTCCATAGCCCTCATTAGTGCCACTGTGACATCACAAGCCATCATGTATGTGCTTTTTGTGTACTATTTTGCAACATAATTTTCAATCTTACCTTTGATTTTTTGGATAGCTAAAATGGCATGTGGACATGGGATTCCAGATAAATTCATGAGCGACATGAACATGTTTGCTCTTAACTTAACAACATGCTTATTCTTATTGTTCTTACATCTTGTGATCTCAAAGTCATTTGTTCCACTAAAAATCTGCATTCCATTCAAGTGACTCCTTTTTATTTACTTCCAATTTTTTGAAAACTCTTGGACTAATATCTAAACTCCATGACTAATCAAACAACCTCTTTGAGACAAGCCTTTTCATCATCATTAGTCTAATCTCCTCAAATATAGAAATTATGTATTTGCACCTCACATTTAATATCCACCCATTGATCATCTCAATCATGTTGTTGTTGATGACATCTCAACAAGAAATGTGGAGAAAAATGACTTGCCAATTTTTTCATGGTCATACTTAAAGAAATCATCCACAGACTCGTTATCTTTCTCAAATCCTTCATCTTTTCCTTGAATTCAGCTTTATACGTCGATCTACAAGTTAGCCAAAATGTTAATTTCCTACCATCACTCCTCCATTTCTTTGCCCAAGTATGATAGATTTGTCAAGCACTCTGTCTATGCTCCACATTTGGTAGCTCTTCCATAACAGCTTTCTCTAAACCCTATATATAATTGAATATTTAATTTGAATACCAACAAGTTGTAAAATTTCATAATTGTAATAAGTTGTAAACCTTAATGAGACAATGAAGAAATATAAGCAATATTGAATTGCGATTGGTAAGTTGTATACCAGAAAGTAGACGATGTAAAAATTTAGTCAATAATATTGAATATCAATCAATTTGAAGGGCTACCACATGAGCAATCATTTGAAACCATACCTTCTGCATGTCAGATATAATCATCAAGTGTTGACCATAATTGAGTTGTAGATCATTCTGTATCATTCTAAGACCCCAAGTATGTTGGTCCTCATGACTCACCATGGCACACACCTGATTTATTTGGTTGTTTACGTCTTTCAATTGAGCACAAAAGCTACAATTTACAAATACCCTTAAGGAAACACTCGTTAGTGCCAAGAATTGCCCAGCACTCCTATTTCCGTTATGTCTTTTGTGCTCCAAAACACATAATCATGCAATCAAACATAGTTTTTCTTTCTCAACTCTTATCTATGGTTTTAAGAACACAAACATTTTCAGGCATTGTTTTGTTAATCTGACATTCATAGTCTTGCAACCTTGCAAATTCTTCGATGTAGTCTCTAACAATATTTTCTATTACCATCTTTGTCTCTATCCACACATATGCTTCAAATTTCTAACCTTTCATGAGTGATTGATATGTATGTTATCTCTAAACTCTCTTACAATAAACTTTTTTATCAACTAGTGCAAGCTTGTTATTTAAGGAACAATCACCTACATCAATTAAAGTTTTTAAAGTGAAGGAATCTTCATTTTTAGTTTGACTACATATATACCATATATGAACTACTCAAAGGCATTTTGGGATAGTGAAATAAGTATCATTCTCTCTAATAATTCCATAGAGTCAATTAGAAAAAAAAAAGTGTAAATTAAAATAGTTACAATTCTTGTATCCTTAATATCTAATCATGATTTGTCTGTCCTAGATACACCAACAGAACTATCCCCACGGATTGTTCTACTGAATTTTGCTGCAACTCATTTTGTAGTTTATCTCTCTTTGATTCACTATTTTTTTGTGTATCCATTGCTTTTGTTTTAATTGTATTGGATGGATAGTTTGTTATATTTCTCCTAACAGTTTCAAGTTCCTCTTCATCTTCATCATCACAGTGTATATCAACTCTCACATATATAGCATCGTAATAAATGTCTCCTACTTCAACTCCTGGATTAGATTCACTCGAATCATCTTAGCCATCATTTTCTTCTTCATTACATTCTACTCTCTTGCTTACCTCTTTCTTTATTACTATTATTTTCCCATTTGAATTCTCAATCCCATCATCTTTTCGCTTCTACTTCCTTCTTTTTCTTATTCAACACAGTAGATTTTCCAACTACAGAACTCTAAGTTTGTAAAGGATTATTTCAGTTAACAAAGAATAACTCCTCCATTCATCTTAAAAAGAAGCTTTCCCTCTCTTAAACCATTCATCTTAAAAAGAACCTTTCCCTCTCTTAAACCATTCATCTTGTGATGGAAGATTTACTATTTTTCAATTTTCCACAAACAGTTCTAATTCGCTTTTCACATGCCTAATATTTTTACACGAAGTTGAGACTTCTTCATCACTATCTATTCTAATAAACCCTGAACCCGTTCTTTCCCTATAGAACAATCTTGCACATGCCTTTTCTTAATTTAGCACACCAAACTAGGGTAAGATAACTTATCTTCTAACAAGTCAAAAGTGTCTATTTTATCAATTAAAAAAATCAAAATTCACAAAACTACTTTCAAATAATTTGAATTTGAACTTTAATTCTGACATCCTCTATAATAAAAAAGACAATAGACATAAACAAAACAATAATTAAAATTGACAAATCGAACAAAAAAAAATGAAATAGAAAAATACTAGAACAACACATATGTGCCCAACATTTAAAATATCAATATTTTGATGATGGACCTATGCTAGGAAAAAGTAAGCCTATTTTTTTAAAAAGGTTCAACAAAGTTAAAAGAAAGAGTTATTCAAAATTAAATTTGTCTCTGCAACTTTATTTAGAGTTTTAGAACTCTAAACAAAAAGAAGAAAAATAATACTAATGCAATATATTTAGGAAATTAACAATCTTTGAATCTCCCGTAACAAAATCCTAAGCTAGCCATTACATGTGAGGCTTTTCAGAAAAAAAAAAATATAAAGAAAAGTTAAAAAGCAGCTTTGCTTAGATTTTTACTGGGAAATCTTTGATTTGAGGTGAAGAAAAGCATGTTTGAACTCTCTATTTGTTCGGTGCATGATGGAAGAAAACATCTTATTCGTTCTTGTCTGATGTTTTGCTAGTATAGTTTGAATTAATTCTTTTTTTAAACATATCAATTACCCTTTTTTTAAAAAAAATTTCCCACATGGCTACATGTCAGCATAAGTTTACAACTTAGATGTTCTTTCATCATAAATTTTCTTCAATTATTTCACAGAGAGGCTTATGTATACCATCTTAGGTAGACCAATTCGTAGTGATTTAGTGGTTTGAATTTGTAAAGTTTAGTGGTCAAATTGACAAGTTTTTAAGTATGATGATCAAATTAAAAAAATGACAAATTCATTAGCCATACGAGTTATTATATCGAATACAATATATGCTATTATTTTCATTGTTCATGCAAGTTCCAAATGCTTTTTTTCTTTTAAACCTTTTAGGTCTCTTAACTTTTTTCAAGTTAATATATAATTTTGTCACGTTATTGTTTAATCCATTAAAAAAAATTCATCATATCTGCATAATTAGGGATGTTCATCGTTTTGCTTGTTCAGTTCGATTTTGAGGATTTATTATTCGAACCTTCAAAATATTGGTTCATTTTGGTTGGATCCATGTATTTTTCTATTTTAATAAATTGTGAAAATAAATATCTAAACGATTAAGTAAAAAAACCTCATTTTCAATAATAGAACAAAATATATAAAATAATACACTATAAAATAATTTAAATCATAGTGTAAAAACAATCTTTTAAAGTTATAAATTCACGCTATTTTAATTATTCTTTATTATCAAGGGTTTGATTATATTATAACTATCTATTAATAAAATTTAAAAATAAGATAAAAATGATGATAATCTTACTAAAAAAAATGGTGATTTAATACAAATGAAATAATGATCACTAATGGTATTATAATATAAGTTAAGAGGTGAAAAATGAAAAGAAAAGGTGCCTTTAGGACATAAAGGATAATTAGTGAGACAGTTTTCTAGTAGAGATAAAAATAAAAATGAAAAAATGTATACACTTAAATCAGTTTAAGTTTGAAAATAAAATTTGTCAAAAACAAACACAAAATTTGGTTTCAATTTTTAAATATTTAAAATGAAAACCATCCCAATCTAAATCTAAAACCATGATTTGAATCATATGATATATTTAAAACCATGAAAATATTTATGATGAATGTGTTTAAAATCATATGAACTAATAAATTTAATTAATTGAATATTCAATCAATTAAATTATTAATATTAATATTTTTAATGTATATAAATACAAGATTTAAAAAAAAACAAATTAATTTTCGATGATGTAAAAAAATTAAAAAAGTATCTTTGGACTTTTTGAAATTTTTATTTTAAAAAATAATAATTTAGTTTTAATTAAGTTATATTAGTTTTAATTATATTTATATATTTTTTATTATTTAGATTGATCCATTATTAATTATTTTCAGTGCAAATATTATACTGATTACATACATATAATAGGAATAATATAATAAAGTGTACTTATATATTCTCATATAATTAAAAAAAAATCAATCATTATAAATATTTATACATGCACATATAAGACCTTAAGACACTCTACAACGTTAGTAGATCCCTACTTTTGTGTTTTTTTCTTTTTTTTATATCTATTTTGTATCTGTACAAACGTATAAAATAAATATAAATATAAATCATAAGCTATGCAATTTTGGCGGTTAAAACCACCGTGAGCCCGACGAAATCGGCCCATTTACCCGAGAATCACAAGTTCCCGAAAACCCACAAAAAGAACACGACCCACTTGTACGAGTTCCTGAGTTCCGATTTGCCGAAGGTGAAGAAGAGAAACAGCAAATTCAAACTCGTGGAGACTGTCGCTACAGTTGCAATGTCAATACACGACCAAGCGGCTGCAGCGCTGTTATCGCAGCTAGCGTTGGCGGCGGACGGGGCGGTTCTTGGATTAGGCCTGGCTTATGTGGCGGTGCGGAGTATCATGAAATTCACGTCCAATTCCACTGCTCTCCGCAAAATTGAGCAGGCACCTTCTCTCCGTGTATCTGATCTCCGCTCCGTCCTTGATTCTCACTCAGATAATAATAATAACTCTAATTCAGATAACCAATCCCACGGGGAGAAGCTCGTAGTCATTCGTGGGGTCGTGGAAGCAAAATCGGTTGTAGATGGAAATTGGAAGAGCCTCAGATCAGGCAATGTCCTCGTATCTCACGAGTCTGGGGATAAAGGAGTAATCTTGCAGCGAACTCAAACGGTAAGCATACTGTGTATTTATGCATACTAAATTTCTTCATCTCTTAAATCTTTATGTTGCTTGCTATTGCTCAAATAGTTATTCTACTGTTTACTAAGCTCTCGCTTGTGGTTAGGGATTTGCTTTTGGTTCATGTCATTAGCCAAAAAATTTCACTACTTTAATGCCCAATTAATGAGCTTGTTAAGCATGAACACTAGTTTCTTCCATTTGTATCTGTCAGCTAGATTCACGTTTTGGTTTATACAGAAAATTAATTATGAGTTATGATAATTTATTTCCTTGGATATCATCTGTGTATATGCCTCGAGAATTCTAATGACCTCTTGTCATTGAAGGGAGATCTCATTCAAGTAGCCTGGGGGTTTATTATTTCATATTTTGGTTAATTGAAATTCCTTATTAGCTTGTAACATGTATTTTATCTTTTCTGTAGTGCATATACAATGAATGGAGGGGTTTTTTTGGATGGACTTCTGATTTACGTTCTTTATTTCTGAGATTCCGGAAAGAGCAAGAGTCATCATCAATAAGAATGGTAAACCTCTCCCCATATGATCTCAGCTATTAAGTTCATCATGTTGTACAAGTGATATATTCATAATCATACTCTGACATTGAAATCCTTCATTAGATGATTATATATACTTTTTGAATTTGATAAAGTCTGGACGCCAATTAATGTCACTCTTTACTTCCTTTTTTTGCTTTTTTCACAATTTATTGTGTTCAAATTCTTTTCAATGAACTATTTACATCTGAACACTTGAGTTTTGTTTGATGATCTAAGATCCTTGATACTCAAGCAATTTTTCTATGTTTCCCTCTGAACGTTCAACTCAGAATGTTTTGGTGGTGGTGGTGTGCAGAACTGTTTCAAACTGAGAACACTTCTCAGCAGTTTCAATTACTTGAATATAGCTATGAAGAAGTTCTCTGACTTGCATTGCTTTTCTTTCCTTGAACCCATTCTCACATTAGCACATCTATGAAGTCATCCGAGAAACTACAACTGTATCCCGTGTTAATTTGTTTGGACAAATGGATTAGTGATGGCATTAGGGGTTCACCATTTAGTGCCGTAGGTATAATAGTAGAATGTTTGGCCGGAGCATGATTGCCTGAATTTTGTCTTTTTGGTTGAGATATCTGGAGATTCAGATGCTTGACTTTTTTCTTCTGAAGTTTCTGAGTAGCTAAATATCCTCTTTCTAGTCATGTAAGTTTCCTTCTTCAGATACTTTAGTTTTAAAAAAAATTAACCGATTAATTTGGCTATGCTATTCTTTGAATAGGTTCCCTTCATTCTTGTTCAAACTGGAAAGAGGCCGCAATCTGATTATGTTGTCGTGAATATGGAAGGATCACAGCATCCACTACCTCTTACGACTATTTATCACCACTTGCAACCTATCAATGCTTCTCCTTATACTTTTCTTCAGGCCTTTTTTGGTCATGAATATCCTGTAAGTTAAAAAAGTTATTGATCTTCTCTCTTTTGGTATTAACAAATTACTTTCTTAACTGTTAATTATTTGCCTTTTAAGTTCAATTTTCTATATGATTTTGAAGGTTGGAATGCTGGATGAAGAGAAAATTCTTCCACTTGGAAAGGAAATTACAGCAGTTGGGACTTGTAGCATGAGAAGTGGAGCTGTTGAGCTCAAGTCATGCAAAGATCTTCCCTATTTCTTGTAAGTTCTTATGGAGAACTATGCGGTATACATGATCTCAGATTTAAACATGAGCTTTGCTTATTCTTATGGTGATATTATGCCATCCAGTTTCCCTTTCCCTTGAGAGTGGACCTTCTGCTGTTGGAAACTCTTGTCCTAGAGTAGATTGATTGTCATGAACTGATTAGTGGGATACTAGAGCTTGCCATTCTTATCTTCTGCGTTTTTCACGGTGTCATTCACATGAGAAGTTCCATTGCTTTTACAGGTCCGATATGACTAAGGACCAAATTGTTGTGGATCTTGTCTTCAAGTCAAAAGTCTTGTTCTGGAGTGGAGCTGTCCTCGGTTCATTGGCGATTGGAATCCTTGGCTATGCTGCCGTAAGGTACAAAGATTCACATACTGAAGTTGTGCTTTTGCACATGTTAAGAATTCCTTTATCTTGTCAGTCGTCAATCCTTTTACTTGTTCCTGTTGCTAAAACTTTGTTGAAGATTGGAACGTTCATTATAATTTCAAAATTCTCTAAACAGTTTAATCATAGCTGTGATTTACTTTTAGGAACTGGAAAAAATGGAAAGAGTGGAGACAACAGAGACAATCACAGCGACAACGCATGTCTACTGGTGATGAGACTACTTATCAGGGTCCAGAGGAAGAGGAGACTGAAGATGTTCCTGATGGCGTGCTATGTGTCATATGCCTCATGAGAAGGAGGCGATCTGCATTTATTCCATGTGGGCATCTTGTCTGTTGTCAGAGTTGTGCCCTATCAGTTGAGCATGATTTATCACCTAAATGTCCAGTATGTAGGCAGACGATCCGTAATTCGGTGAGAATATACGATTCATGATCAACTGAATACTTCAAGTTTTTAAACTTGCAGAATAGTCAAGGGATGTATATTATTTGAACTTCATTCACTGGGCCAGATGATGGATTTCTTTTGAGAACAGTTTTCTGAAAATTAGCTCCTCCAGGTAAGGGTCTGGAGGTTGTGAGATTGGTAGAGAAACGCTGACATTGAAAAGAAGTGTTTGGGGGGAGGTGTATATACAGATTTCGAGAGGTTTAAATTCTTAGGTAACTACTATAGTAATTGGTGTTTGCAAATACTAATGTTTTTCCAACTTCTAGTTTTGTTCCCATCAACAGCAACAGTTCATGGACTGAAGGATCTCCTAACCTGGCCTTCAATTCATTCCATTGTATCCTTCATGATTGTTACCATGTGTCTTATCATGAGCCCTTTTGATTGTTATGTGAACTTTTAATGGGAGTCATGTCATCATTTTTATCTTCTGAGTAAAAGGATGTCTTAAAACGCATAGTGGGGGTGAGAGTCCCCTGTCCTGCCCATAGAGTAACTGTTTAGTCAAATGAACACACATCCCTCGGAGGATAAGTTTCCTTAAGTTGTTTAATGGTTCAAATAAGTGACTTTTCAATTATACGTGAGTATGTTCATTTGACTAAAGCTTGTGCCTATTTGTCTTGGGAGCTGTCTGTAAAATAGCAATATGCATGATTTCTTATATGCCCCTCCTTTGGCTGAACCAGTTCTACATCGGAATACCGATTTTGGCGAAGTGATGTTTCACATGTAGTCGGAGGGATTTATGGACATGAATGGAAATTATTTTAAGAATATACCTGCATTTTTTTCCCTACTAGACAGGTCTGTGAAGTACAGGATCAAAAAATATATTATTGATTTACAAAATTCTTGAATTAATTTAACTGGCTACTTCCTGAACTTAAAATCAGATTGATAGCACGTATAGCTAAGCTAGCTATAGATAACAGCTGCTGCTCAGGCAAGTAAATTGGATATGGTTGTTCCAAGATGAGAACTCCTTTCTATGTATCCATCATTTGCTTTCAGGAACAATTTTCCATAGTGAAGAAAAGGATACAGGCTGTCCTTTCCACCACAAGCCCACACAGCCATCTCTGTCTTCCACTCTAATCTCCCAGTTGCTATCATACTTCCTTAACAAGGCTCGAGCTCCATCAATTGCATCCTCTCCAAACATCTCTTTGCTGAATCCTGCCCTTGCCACTCTCTCACACCATTTCTCTTTCCTTTCATTCATCTCTCCCATGTTTATCAAAGCCTTTGCTGCTTCTCCTTCCACCATCCTTCTCTCTTCACTCTCCCGTCCTTTATATGCTACACTTGTTGAGTCCAAGAAACGCCATAAGTAGTCCACTCGCCTAGAGAATCCTGTTGCAAAGTCTACGCAATTGATGCAGGAACAATCTATGTTATTCTCACTAAGAACTACTCCCGTGGGTTGCATGTTCCTTAGCACTTTCAAGAATTGTGTTCTGTCATCTGGATTGTTGTGATTAAGGTTGTGAAGTCTAAACTGTGCACAAATTATCAAGGTCTCATCTAGTGAGGAATTTATTACCTCGGGATTAAGATTCTGCAATGGGAAGTTTTCGAGTGTGTTGATTTGTAGATTGATCTTAATGGCCTTGGCAAAGCTAAGGAGCTGCGAGGAGCAACTGTAACCTGGTGGACTTACTAGAAATGGAGTATTCCTTGATTGTTCATCCTGAATTGTCTGAGTGATCACTGTGATGCGAACTAAAGGAGGTGGCCCACCTGATCGGCGAGTCAATTCCTCAAGCAGCGTCGGCCACTGAATACCATGAGAGACTCCGATGTCAAGGATGTGAAGATTCCTGGGTTGATCCTGTTCTGTGAGAATCTGAAGGATAGAGGAGTTTGCAATGCTGTTGGGGATACGGAACCAGGGATTGATGTCATTAAAATTGATCAAAGTATCCGTAAAGAATTTTGGATTTGTGAAAGCAAAAGTAGTAGTAGCCCCAGCGGAAGCCGAAGCCGAGAAGGCTCCAGTTGAAGATAGTTGATGAGTCAATGCTCGGAGGCCATGGGCAGCCAAACGATGGTTTGCATCACCGGTTAAAGAGGCAAGCTCGTTGATGACATACAATAGGTGCTGAACTCTACCGGTGTTGGATGCCGAAATTGCGGCTGCGCAGGGGTTGAGAAGTTGTTCTGCCCATCTTCCATCCTTGTTATTATTGCCATTATTAGGGTTATTGGCTGCTGATGATTTGGCACCCCTTTTACTTCTGGTTGTTTTCCTAGCTGGCACAGCTTGTTCCACCATGGGGTCCCCCTCCTGTGCCTCGGTCATCCAACACCTGTGACTCTTTTGGGAGATTTGAGATGTCTCGGCAGTAGGATCATCAGATGCTTTCCTTTTCTTGGATGAATCGGATTGCAGCTGAGAATCAGCTGGAATGATGGTTTCAGTGATGGTCGTACTTGTGGCAGTGGTTACTGTGGAGTTGCTGTTGAAAGAAGTAGAGCTGCCTTTTATCCGTTCTTGGTCCGGAGTTTGGCCTTGAAACCACCAGGGATCACTGTTGAAATCGTCGGAGTTGTAGGGATCATCGAAGATAGAAGGTAAATAAGGTAAGGAACCCCCTAACCATTCTAAGATTTGTTCAGACATGGGGTTTGGATCTGGTTCTTCATTTGTCATTGTTTCCGGTAGTGTGTGAGAATGGTACAGAGATGAGGCAGAGTGCGAAGGAACCCTTTGGTGTTGGTATGTGGTCATTTGATCAAAATGAGGAGACATACATGAGATGAGATGTTGGGTGTGGACGGATTTGAGTTTTAGGTTTTGGAGCTTTAAAATAATGGACATGGCAGTGGTCCATTCTGGAAAGGGACAATGAAGCGCATATTGATGCTGTTGGTTTTGGAAGTTTTGATGTTTTTTTATTGAGAGGTTATTTTACTAGGGCAGAGCCTTTCATTGTTTCGTCAAATTACCGACTTATTCTCTTGTATGTCATATAGGTGTGCCTTGCCAACGAGCATTGGCGACAGCAAGTATTTGAATAAGTTCTTGGGATGGCGATGGCCTTTGAGCTTTGAATTTTCAAAGAGACGGCAAACTCTTTGTCGTGTATGACATTAGAATAAGAGATTTATGTTTTAGATTGTCTTCCTGTCATGCCATTGGCTGATGTATCATATGTCTTCCTCCTCTGCTCGGTTGACCTCTAAACAACTCCAACAACAACTTAGTTACATTTACTAGAATTGATCATATCTTCCCCCGATTAAATTAGATTGGATTTGATTCGGTTTCTTTGGTTTGTTGGTGTCTTGCATTGCGTTACTTTTTTTCAGATGGAAACAGTAAAGATTTTCTTGGTACTTTCATTCATTAGCATATGTTTAACTTTTCCGGTTTTGGTCAGGCGTAGAACTTCGAACCCAGCCAGATACGGCAATTTATATATATATGTAACTCTATTGGGATGTGCCATTGTATGCGGCAGCGTCAAAATAAAAGGAAAGAAATAAGACGTCATTTTTTCCATTTGTTAAAAAACAAATTATTATTGAAGTTTGAAGTTTTTCTTAGATTCTCTTTTGGAGCGTCCCCCCCCCCCCCCTCTCTCTCTCGGGAAATATGCTTCATTTTCTCATTCATATCACAAAACTTTTTTTTTGGGAAAGGTTGAATTTTTCTCTATACAGTGAGTTCATGAGATAAACAAGTTCAAATTTACGAGAGTGTAATTTTGGTAGCTTTTGCTGAAAATTCAAAGAGATGGAACACTTTGAAGTATCTTATTATCCTTCGAAACTTTTGATAATATATCTTGTGATTTTGGTCAAACACAAGATAAGTCTAGATTTAGCTGGTTCCAAAGTAAGGAACATTATTTATATGAAATTTGTGTTGTTTTTTTTGTGAGGTTTAAGGAAGGTTTCTGTATCGGTGTTTTCTGTAATTTAAAGTTTTGCTTCATGTTTGAGATTTGATTCAAATTTTTTTGATGTAGGTGTTAGTATGGATTGTTAATGGGTAGAAATTGGAGTAAAATTTTGTCCAACTTTTTATTTTTAATTTTATGTTTAGAGTTGATTTTGTGATCTTTTGGCTCCTCTTTGTTAGAGATTTGACTTGATGAATGTGAAGGTTGACCTGGAACTCGGAGAAATTTACTATTAAATTTGCAACTTCAAAATGTTACTGATAGAACCATGGGGAGATAATCTACTTTGTGGCTGAGAACCTATTGGCCGCTACTGGGTTCCAAAAGAACAAAGAAGAAACTTGGCCTGATGAATACCCTAAATTGCATTGGTCAAAAAAAATTTTTTTTTGATAGCAGGTAAAACAACATCATATTGCATCCGTTTCTTCCCATTTATTTTGATGCTTGTCGCACATCCCATCAGATATATCTTGTTTAAGTTGATTACGCAGTAAGCCAATTACATTTGTGAAGTAGGTTCTTAGACGTCTGGCAAATGGCTTGCTTGGTTATATTGATACGCAAAGTGACATTCATATTTATTTACACACAATTATCATATGATTAGATGAGAATAACAAAATGAGGACATGAGTCATCAGCTAACTAAGAAATTGTAATTTAAAGTAAAGGGTTATCACCATCACCAAGATTGGTTGTAGCCTTAGGGATCCTAAGTCGATATACTACTGTCCACAAAGGCCGCGAATGGCTTCCCAAACAAGGGCTTGGTCAAGGCATCTACATTCAAGCCGGTTAGAAGGTAAGATGTGGTGAATTGCTAACCAACTCCTTTCCATCTGCTGAAGGAAAGAATGAAAGGTTTATGACAATTTTCTGTAGAACATCGACTGAGCTAGTGACTTAATGATTAAAGAGTTTCAAATGGTCATTGGTGTATAATACATTTTTCAATATATAAAGCATTTGAGTTAATTGTAACTGACAATTAATTATTACACATGCTTAAATATTTTATTAATATTATATTACCAATTGTAATATTAAATTAATATCTCAATTGCAACTTGTGAAGAAAACAATTCTAAATTGTCTTCCTTCACCAATTTCACTATTATAAATACTCAAACTTAAATCATCTTTTATGTATGTTCTTCTCTCTAATCTAGAGCTTCTTTGCTACATTTATATTCTCCCTACTGACTTGATCGTTAGAGAGCTTTTGAGGAGATTTTAATCTTTGGCTTTGTAGTGCAGGCACCCGAAGGCATTTATTAAAGTTCTCTTAATCCTAAGTAATTCTAGAAGGCCCGAGCCCTCCAGTAACTGAATCCTTTTTACCAGCAATATCATATTGGCACCTACCGTGCTCAGGCATCTTTTCAAACATGAAGACAAGAAAATCTACTCATCCTTCCTCCTCCAAGTCGATGGCATCTGTACCTCTTACAAATTCAATTTCTCTTCCTCCAGTTGATCCGAATCTCTTGAAGAATATTGATAGGACCATTATGTCTATCCAATAGATTCCTCTAGATCCACCAAAAAGGACAACATCCCGCACACCTTCCTTCTCTTGTCAAGAGAAATCTAAACATGTAAAGATTTCTCGTAAAGTTCCTCAACCTATTGTTCCCGACAAGGATTAAATTAAGTTGACATTAGAACATTATGAAGCTTTTCAAACATGCTTGATTTCTTAGAAGATTATTCCTTCACCAGCATAAGTCCATGATGGTGCTAGATTTTCTGGTCATGAACACTCCATTAATTATTGGGCTGATAATGAAGTGGAATCCAGACCACTTTATACTCCACCAGTTTTACCCGGGAATCTTAGTCCATATCACCCTCCATATATGCCATCTGTGGGACCACATTGTCCTCAATATCCATACAATCCACATCCTAAATATCAACAACCACTAATGCATGTACCTCCTGCTCCTCAGCTGGAGGATAAAGATCATAAGTTGGAGGAACAAGTAGCTACCAATGCCTAAGTTGAAATCGGTTCCACCTCTTCCTTTAAATGAATCTGCTCCATTACAGTCAAATCTTCCTTTAAATGAGTTCCAAAAGATTTTAAAATGTCTGCTTTTGAGAAATTTGATGGTTGTATTGATCCCAAAAGACATTTAACAAAATGTAATGCTTTATTAAATTTCTATGATCCTAATGATGTTTTATATTGCAGAGCATTTTCTATCAGTCTGATTGGTCAAGCTTTATATTGGTGTTCAAACTTACTAGACAATTATATTGATTCATATGCGAAGTTGAAGGAGTTATTCATAAATTAGTTTGCTAGAAGTTCACTTCAAATGAAGCCAAAGTCACACCTACTTAATAGTTGGCAGAGGAAAGATGAGAGGTTGAATGATTATTGGAACTAGTTCAATGTGGAAGCCCAAATGGTCTCCAATTGCCTAGAACATGGACTTGTAATGGTGCAATTCATACGAAATTGGTGACTTTAGTCTCCAAAATTTCAGGTTTGGATGATTATGGTCAACAAAGTTTGTTTTTATTTTTATTTTTTTTTTACCTTTTATAGTCCCCAAAATATTTTTAAATTGTAATTATTGTCTTTTTTTCTCTTTTCCATTGTAAATCCGGCCACCATCCAATGAAATGAAGGATTATGTTTTTTAAAAAAAAAAGAACAAAGGTTAATTTAGTCATTTTATATTTCTTTACCCCCTTGACCAACCCACCCCACCCCACCCTCTTTCAAGATCAAACTGGAGAGGATCATCGGTACTAGCCATTTGCTGCCATTGATAGGAGTAGTTTATCCTCGTGCCGATTATCACCATGATCTAGAAAGAAACCATGTGAATTGCAGAGAAATGGTTAAACTTCAAGACAAAGTTGCCCTTGATGAAAAGAATAATGGCAATGAAGGAAATGAGCAAGAAGAGGATAAGGAGAAGCCAAATTTCATCCATGTGATATTATTGTCCAAAACATGAAATGGATCCCATTCCCAAGCTATGATGAATAGTTCCTCTAAGATTCCCAAGCTATGATGAAGGGATTTAGGCTGGGGGTGGGGTGAGGTTAAGGGGTAAAGAAATATGAAATGATTGAATTGCCCTTCATCCTTTAAAAAAAATCCTTGATTTCATCGGATGGTGGTCGCATTTAAGTTACAAAAGAAAAAAGTAACCATAATCACAACTTGAAAATATTTTTGGGACTTTAAAAGGCAAAAAAAAACCTTTGAGACCATAATCACCAAAACCTGAAATTTTTGGACTAAACTCACCAATTTTCCATATTTTATTCTGCCTTTTTTTTGTTGGAAACTTTTTTTTTCTGCACATTTGGTCATATTCACATAAAACATGTTTTTAGCCTTTTTTGTGGTGGGAACAAGATAGGTATTTTGGAAAGTTCATTTTTTTTAATATTTTTTATTTTTTTTTTTTTTGGACTTTTGGTTCTGGATTTTTTTTCTTTAATCTTTTTTGGTCCCTTCATCTTGTTATTTTTTATGTTATTGGTCATGAATGTAAAGTCTTAAAAATAAAAAATTATGCCTCAAATTAAATTCAAACTATGATCTTTAATTTTAAGTAAAAAGCTTCTAACCAACTCATCTATGAAAGACATTTGTCTTATTTTTACATCTGAGTGTATACGTTGTTTTCAACAAAATTCATCTCAAATGATAAATATAATGCCATAATAAATAATTAACATAGCTATTTTTAATGAACTTTATATCCTAATTATTATAATAAACATTATTTAATTATATACTAAAATTTATTATAACCCAAAAATAAAAGAAAAGATGGAGGACAAAGATAACAATTTTTCGTATTATTGTAATTGAAAATTTTAGTTTAATTAAATAAAATAATTAGACATATCATTATAACTTTGAATATATATATATAAAATACATTTGTTTGTGAAATATGAATATAGAAAATTAGTATTTGAATTATTTATCATGAGATTACCCTACTCATTCCAACAAAAAATATATATGAATATAGAAAATTTTAGACAATTTATCATTTGTGGATAGAATTTTTTTTTAAAAAAAATGAACTTTCCAAAATACCCTACTCATTCCAACAAAAAAAGGTTAAAAACATGTTTTCTTTGAAAATAATCAAATGTATAAATAAAAAAAAGTTTGACAATAAAAAAAAAGATAAAATAAAATAATATTGATCAAAATTATCAAATTAAAATTGATGAATGGCCAAAAACAATAAAATAAAATAATAAAACTAAACTTACAAAACCAAATTAATTTATATACCACCCGTCACATTTACTCAATCGGCTTTCCTTAAAGCACTTTATTGACTTCTCAATTTACTATATATCAAATCATTTGTTTTTTTCCTCTTGGCCTTTTTTGGTCATCTGTTCTTTTCTTTTGCATTTACGTTCTTTCATTTATAATTTTTCCTTTTTCCTATTTTATTTCTCTTCCTCAATAAATTATTTTATTGCTCAACACATTAACCAATTAAATGAAAAGATTATTTATAATAAATCAAATGTCTCATTTTTTTTCAATTTATAATGAATGACACAAATTATTAAAGAGCATGAAATTTTAGAAAATTAAAGGCGAGCAATGCCAAATATATTTGACTAATTAATCACAAACAAAGGTTGGGTCCTATCACGGATGGCGAGTACCAAAGGAATTGAAAGAAGCTATATATGTCATTGTTTGTCCATCTAATAATGCAATGCCACGTCCCACATAATCTGTTTTTGTTTTGGTTTCCATCACTATTATTCATTCATTAATTTCCCGACTGCTCACGCAATCCCAATCCCAATCCCAAAGTCGTTGTAGGATAAATTAAAACTTATTTAAATTTTTTAGAGACGCTCATATATGTTTATATATATAGGATAAAAAAATGACGTAAAAAATTATATAGAAGTTCTGGATAATTATTAATCATCAGAGGAAAGATTCTAACTATATTCTGACACAAGCTCCAATTAATTTGAGCACATATGAATTCCAAAATGGATGCATATATATAACTCAGAGAGAGAAAGACCAACAATAGCATGAACCTGAACAAGAATACCAAACGCTAGAAAGAAACAACAGCTAATTAACTTGAACCAGAAGAAACGTACAAATAATAAAGATAAAATTTAAAAATTAAAGAGAGAGAGAGAGAGAGAGAGAGAGAGAGGGAGGGAGATTTGAAGGTAAAATCAACACAGCTTGGGAATCTCACACGCTAATCCATATTAATTAGTCAGATCCACCAAGAACGCCTTTGAGCTTCTTTATCTGAGCTTCCTCAAGAAATGTGCTCTTTTCCACCAATGAGGTCTTCAAATTGTTTCCAAAGAGGGCAAAGTCTGTTATCTGAAGGCCAGGGCTGGGGCTGCTGAAACTCACGAAGGCAATGGCTTTTTTACCCCCTCCATTTATTTGAAAATGCAACAACCCCTGTGGATATATCATAATGTCACCTTTCTTCAGTGTTTTGAAGTAAACTTGGTTGGATGAAGAGACGAATGCCGACTGTATGTATCCCTGCACCACCAGCAGTACTTCAGTTGCCGCCGGGTGGGTGTGCATTGGAATCACCCCTCCCGGAGCTAGATCCAACCTCGCCATGGATATTCCCTGGCCATTAAGCCCAGGAAATTGTGCATCGAATGCAGGAGTCACTGCTGCTTTTATTAGATTCGTCGTGTTTCCTGGAGTGGCAAGCCCAGAAAACACAAAGTCATCTACCGTGACATTTGCTGGGTTCTTGCAGGGGTAACCCGAGGGAGTTTCTGGGGCTGTTAGGTCGGCTACGCAGAAGTCCGAAGCATCAGAGGAAGTAATGAAAAGTAAAGAGATAAGGAAAATTAGTTGCAGCATTGTCGTCACTGGAATGTTATTGGATTTGCAAAGCGAGCAGTTTCTCGTGATGGAGCATTTCTTGATTGATATATGTGTGTGTATATATAATGCATGATCGATATTGTTGAGAAACTTTCTTGAGCATTAATTGAGGATTGCACCACTGTAAAGCTTGGGTTAATTTGAACCACATACGTAGGTGTCCCAGATCAGGGAAGAAATGGACTCCGTAGAAGAAGACTACATATTATGTACAGGAAGCTTTTTGCTGGAAGTAATTGACAGTTTTGTCACCCAATCTAAATTAGTTACAAAGTTACTCCAATAATGGAATGTCCATCTTAATTCTCACAAAAAGATTGGCACAAGAAGCACCGTGGGCATGGATGAACGAACTAGTAAAGGATAAAGAGTTAAGTCCTTAACACATGTTTAAACTCGACTAGGATAAGATTTGTACAATTGTACCTCCTTCCTAGACTCTTGGTTAGGTAAAATCCCATTGTCGTTCATAATCAATCACGTGATACTGATACTAAAGGATCGGAAATAGCCCACAAGACATGGCAGTTCTGCTGGTATCATGAAGTGAAACCATGATCTATATGTGAGATTGTTACATTACATGCGTCAATATCGCTAGTCAATATTTAACAACAGTTATAAGCCTTGAAGTCATCTTGTTAGAGAAACAACAGTTGGTTTTGTCCGGAAGATTGATTATTTGCAGCGTTATGTACGTTAATTAGAAAAAAGAATGTGGTCCTCCTTAAGCACATGCCAAGATCGTAAGAGAGGATATGCATGCAAGTAAGACGACGAGTTGCCAGCCTGACGCCCAAAAGGTATTTCCAATTCTTTTCCCCCGCCGGGGGGGGGGGGCGGGGGGTGTGGAAGGTGCCCTTCCGTGTTCTGATTCTGCAACTTTTTGATCAATCTTTCCAAGTGCATTTTCTACCACAAAGGAAAAGGGAATGTGTGGTCTTTGCGGATTGCCTTGTGGCTAAGGTAGTCTCGCAGGTCTCACAAAAAAAAAACAGACGTGAAGTATAGGTATAGTTAACAAGTAATAAAGTGATCATTCCATATAGAGTTTTTAAGCTTAAGATTAAAATTTCATAAAAAGACAAATCTAAATGAGAACACACATTTTCCACGAAGTGGATCCCGTTTCCGGTGCCAGTGTCAGTACCTGATGACTTTCTCCCATCTTTTCTTGTATTCCCTACATTTCTTTGGACAAAACTAGCTTTAAGCTGATACATGGAAGAAAATGTGTCCTTCAAAAGCAAATTGTTGATAGTGGGGCCGAATGTAACATTATTTCGATGAAATTCGTAAGTAAACCTAACTCTATCATCTTTAATCAAATACATTAAAATCTTAAATGAGTAACCTATGGCGCGAGGCCCGACAATCTTCAGAACAGGAGTACACCCAAGCCCAGAAATCAATTAGCCTCAATATTTTTCCCAATAACTATTGATTGGCCCAAAATAAGGGCCGTCCTTTTGGCCTTCTAAATTTTACTTTGCATCGCATTCAATCCCCAAGAAGAAAGTACCAGTATGGTTGCTAAAGCAACGAGGAAGAACCAATATGATCTGGTTTGACAGCTTATGTATACATGAAGATTATAACACAAACATATTCCAAATAGTCAAAAACTCTGTATTTGGGCCATAGGCCGATACTCTCTCTTCATTTAGCCACGTCCAAGTTTACAACAAGACCAAGATGTCAACCGTACACAATAATATCTCTAAAATCTCTATCAAACTTTCCTTTTCAGCTACTCTTTCTTGTCTGCTTTTATTATTATTATTATTATTATTATTATTAT
>JAWZTD010000137.1:6321687-6336647 GCA_035221335.1 Echites panduratus | reverse complement strand
AATCTCTATCAAACTTTCCTTTTCAGCTACTCTTTCTTGTCTGCTTTTATTATTATTATTATTATTATTATTATTATAATAAGGCTCAACTAGCAATCTCTCCCAAACAGGTGTTAAGGGGAACACACCATATTATTGGAAGGAAAAGTATCCAACACAAAATGTTACAGTGATCCTTAAACCAAACTCACTCCAGATTTCTATGGTCTATGGCACAAAGATCATCAGTATGAAACCAAACAAAATCCATTTGTATAGAAAAAGATGACACCGGTCATTCATTCAAACCTTGCATTTCAGGTTATAAAATTGTCATACATAGCAGCAGCTAGTAGTTATGTACATGTGATGTATTCTAACCCTGCACACTTGGTGTTTAACCAATCCAGTCCAGAATAAAACAACTTAAATAAATGTCAGCATGACTTGTTGCACCATTAGATATGTAAGGTGATAAAAAAAGCATATGCAAACAATCACCGGAGCATCTCTACGCTGCCTCCAAGAATCTCTATGCTCATATCTTCCTAAGTTAGTGTTTCATCCAGACAAATAAAAACCATTTTATCCACAGGTGCACAGTTTCTGTCTTACAAACATCAAATCGTTTAACACCTACAATGACAAGAGAGTAAACATAATAAGTTCTCATAACTGTGATAACAGCCCTAAGTTGAAAAGAATAAATACAATATTATGAGTTTGATTAGACTAGTTTTTAAGCCCCAAGCTAGAGTTTGTCAAACATAATTCATCAAACAAAAGTTCTATTCAAATATTTTGCTCAGCCCAAGGACATATCAAACATCTTCATTAATTTGCAGCACCTAATAGCCTTCCTTTCACTTCCATAACATATAAAACACTACCATAACTATTTCTATTAAGCTCTTTCTAGTAAGATGCCTCAACATATTAAAAATCATACAGTAGTTAGAAATAGAACCAATCAACTTAATAAAAGAAAATATAATTCAACACACATAATCTGGGTGTGCCTGACCTTCCACAAGACAAAGTCAAATTCAGATTGTAAAGTAATTTTCTTCTATAAACTTCCAGAGAATTAGGCATATAATGTCATTAGCAACGTCATCATTACATTAGAGCCAGGAAAGGAATCAACACATGCATCATAGGCCTTTTATTGCAAACACAGCAAAGATATGGATAAAAGTACAACATTTGAAGAGAAGATTAATATAAACCAACATGATCTAGGAATGATTGAAAAATGTTATAAAAACTAACAAGTAAACAAAACATCCTGTTTAATCAGGATTAAGATGCTAAAGATTATTTTGAAACCAGAAACCAGAAGGCACTTTCTTATGCATAGGTCTCCTGCGCTTAGCACACATGGGCCAGAAGATGGAAAAAATAAAATCATGTGAATATGGATGCAGTAAAATCCAAACGAGGAGAAACAGAAACATTTACAATACTTCATTGCTGTAATCCTGACCAGAGAACAAGAACTTGAAAAGCTGCAACAGGTTAGGATCTTTATTAGGTAATTGCACAGATATTCCAAGTTCAAAGCAAGGACATCTTATTTTGCACTGTGGGAACCATAATGTGCTAGTCAAATTCATTAGATCACCAATTCACCATGAATGCAAGTTAAAGAATCCTCCAGGAATATTAAATAGGTAGCCTAGAGTATTTTCCATTACAGATATGCAGAACCACTTGCAAGCTTGATTCCGTTGCTTCAAATCCAAGGGCCAAGGCATTTCTCATCTCTTATTCATTCAATCAATCTAATAGCAAGAATAAAGTGTACAAAATCATGGTTGGATGCAAAAAAAAAAAAAAAAAGGTCAGGAGAAAATGTGAAATCTTCCTATCCAACTCTCAGACTGCTTCAGTAATCATAAACATCAACCGGCAGTGTGGTAAGAATTGTGTCCAAAACTCAAATTATGATGGAAAAGGAAAAAAAAATAAAAATGCCAAATAAGAATTACCAATTTACAAGAGCGACAACCCCAATGCAGATGTCATAAATCCTCCTATTCATATCTCAATCCACCTTTCCTCAGATAATGCTCCTTCCGTTTTAAAATCTATCCCATAAAACTGTACCTCTGTGTGGTATGCTCCTCCAGAAGGAAAAAGGAAATGCAGGAAAGTGGCAAATCAATTATATCCTAACACCTCTGTTTTAAAGCCTGCTTTCAGTCCTTAACAACTGTCTTCTCTTGATAACCAAGAACGACACCACGCAGACCTGCAATATAGCGGCAATACCAACAAAAAATAGCCCAATTTTTTCCCCGAAATTGAGCTTGTTCTCCTTTTTTGGTGGGTGCCTTGCTTTTCCATTTGCATTTCCGTTTGTATGATTATTAGAGCCATTTCCCGATGTAGCATTTGTACCTGAATTTGGAGGGGCGAAAGGGACGAGTTTCCGTGGTGGCGGGGGAGGGTGAGCAGATGAGTGTCGAGGAGGAGGAGGAGGATGCCGGATTGAAGGAGATCGAGGAGGTGGAGGTGAAGGTGGCGGAGGAGGAGGCGGCGGAGGAGGGGGAGGGGGCGGTGGAGGTGGCGGTGATGGTGACGGTGGTGGTGGGGATGGTGATTGCTGTTTCACATTTTGCTGCGACTCCACAACAGAAGCTAGCAAGCCGAAGAAGACCCCTAAAGCGACGGTGACCCAGGTCAAGAGCTGGCGATCCATAAAAGATTTAAACTGAAATCTCCTCCTCTCAAGGGACCTCGCATCTGGGTCCAACTTCAAATCGTCTCCAACTCGAATCCAAAATCAAAAAGAATGAAACTTTAACAGAAACGATCGGCGAAAATAGGGCTTTTTGGCCCGTTATCGCATGACAACAAAAATTTGTCCCGATTCTAGAAAATCATGGAAAACACAAGATTATCGAATCTATTTGTTTCAAACAATCTCAAGACGGGAACAAAAACAAGAGTAAGGAGATTACCGTCGGAAAATCAAGAAATATGTAAAAAGAAAAGAAAAACAAAATGTATGGATCCGTTTCTGACTGATTTCATAGGAGGTTTTTTTTTTTTTTTTTCCTCTCCTTTGTTTTCCTCGCGTGATCCCCCACACAAACTTCACGGATTGAGAACGCGAAGAGAGAGAATGGGGGACAACGAAGACAATAGAGAATGGAAGAAACGAAGGAAGTGGGTAACGGAGAGAGAAAGAGCAGTGAGGAGGGAGGGCATAAGAGGGATTCAAGCATTCAACGGTAGTCCTAATTTGGGAGTAATTTGATGAGGTGATTGGGTAAAGTAGAATTATCTTCCTCCTAATAATAGCTGTAGTTTTGCACTAAATCTAGGGGGTATAATAATTTTTAACTGCTTAGTCTTTTTCTTTTTTTCATAGATAGAAAGGGAAAAATCCATGTCAGATAACGTGGGATCATATTTGTATCAGCACTGTGAGGTTCTTAATGCCCGTGGACAAATCTGTATGCACAAAATAAGACATGCAAAATCAAATTGAATGCCTATAATGTGTGAGAAAAATACTTGTTTAAATATTAACACTCATATATTATTATATTAATAGTAAAAATAATAAACTTTACATCTCAAATTGTAATTTTTGATATTCACTTTTACAAATTCTTATGGACTTAATTTATTTTCAATGTTACGTTGTCATTTACTTATAAAAAGAAATAACTAATTTATAAAAATAAAATGTTCCATTTCAAATAAATTAAAATGAAAATAAGAAATATTAGATTTTGAATAGAAAAGTGTGAAAATTTACAAAAGTCAAATTTTTAATAAAGTTATTTGTCATGAAAATTCATTACAATCATTTCTTCTTCTTTTTTGCCATTCAACCTTGAGGCAATTTTATCGTTTAACCCATTAAGAAAACAATATATAAATAATACCTATAATTTTATATTTTCTTTTTTAATGTGTTAAATAGTAAAATGACAAAATTACTATTAATTTGATATATTTAAAAAAAATTTAAAAAAGAGTTCATATCACATGAAAATTTTATTTTGAGGTCAATAGGTTGTGCCTTTTGATTAGTTTAGCACTTCAGTCCTTTTTTTTTCATGTTGATTTTTAAATAAATTATGATACAATAACTTGATCCCTTTAATCTTATTTAAAAATTAAAAAAAAATCAAATCAACGATCACTTGATAAATTAATATGGACAAATTCAATATTACACTATTCAAACAATAAGAAACTGGTATTAATTAAAATATTTTCAAACTAAATTCAAATTTTTAGATCAGCTAAATTTCATTTTTTACTTGATTTCATATTTAATTTAATATATATTTCTAATCATTTGAATAGTATAATATTAAATTTACTAAATTAATTTGATCAGATCGTAGTTAACTAAACTTTTTAAATGATTTTTTGAAAAATATAATTAGAAAGATTAAATTATCTAATCATAATTTATTTTGAGAGGACTAACGTAACAAAAAAAAAGATTAAAATCAAAATGTAAAACTGATCAAAATATGTCTTGAGATATTCAAATTTTTGAAAGTTTCTAGTTGTGTTTTGTGTGCCGATGCTTTTTGGTTTTTCTTTGAGGTGATTTGCCAAGACAGAGACGCAGGCAGGACAACCGGATTTTACGTTGTTGACGTGTTTCATTCAATTGAAGCTCTCCTCCTTCCACGCGCTTGCGCAGTTGTTCGAAAAATTGCCGGATACACATGATTATTATTATCGTTTAAAATTTATTCTTCATTTTTCATATATTATAATTTCTAAATTTTCTTTTCTTTTTTTTTTTTAAATCAACAAATAAAATACACGTAACATAAGCTCCCTTAAGTGATTTATCAGTTATTATAAAAAATAAAATTAGAGGAATCATGAAGGGCCAAGATCTGAAAGTATCTATCAACCTGCTTTCCATACCACCTTTTTATATCTCACAACCTGCCAGTATTGAAACCCAGAGGATCCCGCAACCCGCTCAACCCTCATCCCTCTGGCGGGTTGCCCGGGCCCACTACTTGGCGGGTCTGAGTACACTGAATTGACTGATGTGACTAACATTAAATGCATGTCAAATTGGGAACTAAGGACACAAAGCTCCATAAGCGGCTCCCCTTTTCCATATCCGGTAGATCTGGGGCTCCCAAGCACCCTAAAGTACGGCCTAAGTGCTAGTCAGCATGATTGCCTTTCTGTATTGATCACTTGCCTTGGCTTATTTACTGAAGTGTCAAGAATATTCTGGTATAAATAGAGGACCAACGGTATCCTGAAAGGTAACTGATCCCTTCTACAATATACTCCACTCCACATTGCTAAACAATATTTTAACTTAAGCATCGGAGTTATCCCAGGAGAGGATCTCCATCTTTGCGCAGGTCTCCTCCTACCTCTAAACGGATCCGCTCCAAGAACCAGAGAGATTCCGAAGGATTATTGCATCATCAGATTGGTTCCGTTACCGGGAAACGCTTCAACGTAATCCCTGAAGAAAAACACTTGTTACTCAAGCAACGATGGCATCACGTCCTTTGGAACGATCAGAGAGATCTGGAAGAGGGAAGGAGGTAATGCAAGAACAGTCATTCCTCCCTATCTATGACGACCGGCCAGAGATCATGCCCAGGGACGAACCCATCACTCCGGCTGTAGTACAAAGAAGGGAGCACAACTTCCCGGTCAGAGTTTCAGCCAAGCAGAGACTCGGACCTCCCGGAGCCAATACCTCCGGGACCAAGGACCTCAGGAGAACCCTCAACTTCAACAGGGAGCTCACTGAAGAACACCCTTCTGAAGATTCCTCCAGAATACAAAAGCTTGAAGAAGAATTGCAGGTAGACCAGGAGAAAAACAAAATAATGATGGAATGGGCAAGGTTAAGTCAAAGGATGGCCACCATTGGTCACACCCTACCACCACCCGTGCCAATACCTTCACCATCAGAACACCCCTCGAGAGACAATCTCTCCAGGGTTGACCTCCGACAGGAAAGCCGTGAGCCATAGGGAAAGCTCAGTTGCAGGAGAGAAGCAACGAAGCCAAGAGTTCAAGAAAGCAGAATATCCCCAAGAGTTCCTAAAAGTTAGACTGGTGAGTCCAGAAACCCTACAAGATGCGATAAAAGAAAAAGAGAGCGGGGACATTCCTACGTCTCGCGAACGAGAAGAGGAGCTACGCCTGAGGAGAGAAGGCCAAAGGATCGGTCTAGATCTCCCAGGAAGGGGCCAATCACTAAATCTCCTTTCGCCAAATGGATCAGTGACACTCCCCCCAATCCCGACTTCAAATTACCCTCCTTACCATTGTATACGGGAAAAGTTAGAGCCCAAGACCATTTGTGCAGATACGAGCATGCCATGGGGGTCATCACCAACGATGAAGCAGTAAAATGCAAAGCTTTCGCTAGCACGTTGGGAGACAAGGCAACTACGTGGTTCACAAATCTAAAGCCAGAATACATCAATGGGTGGTCCACTTAAGAGAAGGAATTTTTAGCCAGGTTCGGGATAGCGGGAGCTTTGGCCAAAAACCAGGGCGACCTTTTCAATATAAAGCAATACCCAGGTGAGAGTTTGGAAAGTTACATTGAAAAATTCAAAAAAGTGTACGATGATATTGATGGGGTGAGCACAGAGGTCGCCCTACACTCTTTCATCCACGGTACCGCATCCACGTATCTAAAAACCGAATTCCACATCTGGCCACCAAAGACTATCGCGAAGATGTTCGAAGTAGCAAAGAAGTTGGCAGCTTCCCAACAGGCGGGATCCCGCCAGACAAGTGACAAGAAGGTTAGCTCCCCAAGAAGAAAATTTCACTCCTCTGAACACCCCCAGGGCTGAATTGATTTCCCTGCTCAAAGACAAATTTGGAGTAGAAGACCCTAGGCCCCTTAATCCCGAGAATCGAGAAAAAAGGGACCGAGGGAAATATTATGCCTTCCATAGAGACCACGGCCATGCAACAGAACAATGCTTGCAATTAAAGAGGGTCATTAAAAGGCTTTTGAGCAGAGGACACTTGCAGGAATTCAAGGCGGATGCCTCTCGAGGAGAAGACAAAGCCGGACCACCAAGGGAAGGATGAGTCATCAATATGATAATTGAGCCTGTCCCATCCAACACCCAGCTCCAAAGACAAATCCACTCATTTACCCAGATATATTCACTGGCGGAAGTGGATGGAGAAGAGGAGGAAATATCCTTTAAAAGGAGCGAGTTGGCTCCCTTAATAACCTCCAGATCCTACCCGCTCAGCATCGAGGCTTCACTCGAGGTTAATGGGATGGCCCCATGGAGGGTGAAAAGAATTCTGGTGGACACCGGAGCTAGTAGAGATATTCTTTACTATTCCTGCTTCAAGGAGATAGGAATTCCGGACGCTCACCTAACCCGGTACAACGGAGTCTTGGAAGGGTTTACAAATTACAGAGTGCATGTCAAGGGGAGCATCAATATCCCCGTCCGACTAGGAGACACCCACTGTAGCTGAATCGAAGTGGTACTCTTCATACAATGCAATTCTTGGGATAACCTCGCAGGCGGTTTTTGAGATGGTGACCTCGATCCCACACCAAAGGGTTAAGATCCCGCAAGGCTGGCAGGTCATCACCATCACAAGTCGTCCCGATGACACCTTGCGACATCAACTCGCATCCAGGAAAAGGAAGCGAGACTTGAACCCTGTTTTCCCTCTTGCCATAGGGGTGATCACAGAAAAGTCAAACAGAAGGAGAGATGAGTATGAAGAAGTAGAAGTCAATCCGGCCTATCCCGAACAAAAAATAAAAATCGGGACCTCTTTGACAGAAGAAGGAGGACAAGCCCTGAGAGAACTTCTCAGAGAATACATGGGCATCTTCGCATGGGAGGTCAACCAAATGCCTGGGATAGAAGAAGAAGTGATTGTCCACCTTCTCAACATCAACACAACTTCTAAACCCGTCCAACAAAAGCCCAGGAAATTTGGCCCTGAGAAGGAGACTGCCATAAAGCAAGAGGTTGATAAATTGCTCGCCGCAGGGTTTATCCGCGAAGTTAAATACCCAACATGGTTAGCGAATGTGGTGATGGTCAAGAAAGCCACCGGCAAGTGGAGGATGTGTGTGGATTTCACTGATCTAAATAAAGCGTGCCCAATAGATTGCTATCCCTTACCACGGATAGACTCCATGGTGGGTTCTACGGCTGGGTACAAGATCTTCAGTTTTCTTGATGCCTTCTCCGGTTATCACCAGGTCAGGTTAGCGAAAGAAGACCAGATCCACACCTCATTCTTAGCTGGCGGAGGAACATACTGCTACAACGTCATGCCATTCGGTTTGAAAAACGCTGGAGCAATATATCAGTTAATGGTGAACCTAATACTAAAACCCCAGATTGGGTGGAATGTTGAAGCTTATGTCGACGATATGATCATCAAAACCAAGCAAGGAGAGAGTCATCTGAGAGACCTGAGGGAAACTTTCGACAATCTAAATAAGTTCAACATGAAGCTAAATCCCACCAAATGCACCTTTGGGTAGAATCCGGCAAATTCCTGGGATTTATGGTCACTCAACGAGGGATCGAGGCTAACCCCGAGAAAATCTCGGCCATCATCAACATGAAGGAGCCGAGATGCCCGAAAGATGTGCAAAGGCTAACTAGGAGCATAGCAGCACTTGGGAGGTTCATATCTCGATCGGCGGAAAAATGTCTCCCATTCTTCGGCTCCCTCAAGAGGGCCAAGGAGGATTTCTCTTAGAATGAGCAGTGCTCGGAGGCTTTCAAATCTCTTAAAGACTACCTATCAGAGCTACCCTTGCTCACAAGCCCTAGTGTAGGTGAAGATCTGTATCTTTACATCGCGGCCTCCGATTTAGCGGTGGCTGCAGTGTTACTCAAAGAGAGAGATCGGAAACAGTTGCCCATCTATTTTGTAAGTAAAGTCCTTCAAGGGGCCGAGATTCGGTACCTTAATACAGAAATGTTAGCCTACGCTTTGGTGATTGCCTCTAGGAAGCTTAAGGCCTATTTTGATTGCCACAAAATAAAAGTCTACACCAGTGCACCCTTAAAGCAGGTTTTTCATAAACCTGATGCATCTGGCAGAATGTTAAAATGGACCATAGAACTCAGTGCTTTTGATATACACTTCATGCCTAGAAAGTCAATCAAAGGGCAAGCACTGGCGGATTTCGTCGCCGAGACCTCTACCAACTGTGAGGATCAAACTCACGAAAAGGCTGAAAATTCCAAAAAGGAGAAACAAGCCTCTAATGTATGGATACTATCTGTAGACGGGGCTATGAATAATGAGGGGAATGGTGCAGGAATTGTTTTGAAGTCACCAGATGGAATAATACAACTGGAAAAAGGATGCAGATTCCATTTCACTGGGACCAACAATAACATGGAGTATGAAGAATTACTAGAGGGAATTCTTTGGGCAAAAAAGTTAGGAATCCGAAAGATACGGGCGAAAAGCGACTCTCAGGTTGTAGTAAATCAAGTCAATGAAGAATTCCAGGCAAATGACGAAATCTTGAAAAGTTATCGAGACATAGTGCACCTCCAAATCCTGGACTTCGAATATTTTGAGCTCGCCAAGATACCGAGAGAAGAAAATCAGCGAGCTGATTATATCTCTAAACTAGCATCTACTTCCAGCGGGATAATTGAGGGCATCGAAATAGAAGAAAATTATGGGCCAAGCATCCCGCCGCGTGACGTAGCTCAAATCATAGAAAGCTCCGCCAATGACGCTCCGACGGATTGGGTACAGGAAATTGAAGATTTCTTGAAAGGACACCTCCCGGCAAAACCAGAGGATGCACTGGCACTTAGAAAGAGGGCAACGAGATATACCCTAATAGGTGGGATACTCTACAGGCGATCTTTCTCAAAGCCATTGTTACGATGTGTCCCCCATCACCTAACTACCCCGTTAATCGAGGAAGTACATGAGGGGGTATGCGGTGGCCATCCGGGGGCTAGGTCTATGGCCGACAGAATTATAAATTTTTGGTACTACTGGCCTTCTCTCAGGCAAGATGCTGAGAAATATACCCGAAAATGAGAGAAGTGTCAAAAGTTTGGGAGCATACCAAAATTGCCCTCGATCCAGCAAACCCTTATAATCTCGTCATGGCCATTTGATATGTGGGGAATGGACCTAATGGGCCCTTTCCCTAAAGCGAGCGGGGGAAGAAGATTCCTAGTTGTGGCAGTTGATTATTTTTCAAAATGGATAGAAGCCAAAGCCTTGGTACACCCCACCGAAGAAAATGTACTAAATTTTTTCCATGACCAAATATTGTGTAGATATGGAATACCGAGAGCTATTGTGACTGATCATGGCACCCAGTTCGAGTCAAGATTTACCGCGGAATGCGAGAGACTCAAGATCAAACACTGGAAATCTTCAGTAGCTCACCCGCAAGGTAATGGCCAAGCTGAGGCAGCAAACAAGCTGATAATCACCTCTCTTAAAAAGAACTTAGAAGCAAAAGAGGGCAAATGGGTAGATGAGCTTCACCCTGTTCTATGGTCCATCCGCACCCCGCCGCGGGGGTCGACTGGAGAAAGTCCTTTTTCGCTCGTTTATGGAGCTGAGGCAGTAGCACCAACGAAAATAGCACTTCCAACATATCGAATCGCCAACTTTAACATGGAAGAAAATAAGAGGATAAGGGAAGAAGACTTGGATTTGCTTGAGGAAAGAAGGATACAAGCCCGAGTACGGATGGAACTACGAAAACAAAGAACCAAGAAGTATCACGACCAAAGAGTGAATGCGAGAAACCTACAGGTTGGTGATTGGGTGCTTCGAAAGATTGAGGCAACTGGCCAAAAAGCAAATAGGGGAAAACTCGCCCCAAACTATGAAGGACCCTATAAACTAGTAGGGGAGCGACATGAAGGGACTTTCCTCCTAGAAAAGCCTGATGGGAAAATGTTGCCCAACCCCTGGCATTCTGATCACTTGAAAAAATATTATTGATGGTTTTTATCTCAAACATCTGTTTTGACAAGATTTCACTCATTTTAATAACGGGATGAAAGGTTTGCTTATATTACTCTGGACCCCGTGGTCATATGCCCCTTTTGGGGATATATCTCGCCATTTTATTCCACAAGGTTCAAAGAATGAAGCCACAACAGTTGAGAAATTCTTATTTTATTAAGTACTTGTGGACTAGTCAGCGACATTATTAAATGTTTGGTTCAGAGAAAATCTCATAAAAATCAAATCTCGCAAACATTCAAGCAAAGTCGCGAACGATTGGAACAAGTTCACCAGGAAACATTCGGAGGATACGGATTTCATTTTAAGAAATGGTTTTCAATGTCGTTAATAAAAGATTACAGTATACAAGTTTCAACCCTTGGGGTCATCACCTACATCTACGTTATCACTCACACTCAAAGCAGAAAAAATAATAATATCTTCAGAAGCGGGAACGTTCTCTGACGGGCCAGGCTCGGAGGACTTCGCCGCAGCAGGGGCTTCTCTAATGATCTCGCCCCCCTCGCTCACCCATCTGGATTGAAGGTCAAAGAAGTTTGGGGCTCCTGGGGGAGGCGAAGTCCATGATGGCCTACCCTCCTCCTCATCAAACTCGGCGATCTCCTTAAGTTCAGCATCGGAGAAGGGAACAAAGTCGTGCCCTTCCCTCTTGTCCACTTCCAAAGCATAACCATCATAGAGAGGAAAAGGCAGGAGATGTGGCACTTTGTCGTGAAGCATTCGAGTCATATAGTTCATCCCTCGCCTGTAGAACTCGAACGCTTCACGAGCCAGGTCCAACTGGTACTCCTCTGAAGCCCTATATTGTCTTCACCTAGGCAGCCACCTCTTCCTGATAATCTTGAGACTCCAGGTGAAACCTCACTTCTTCTAGCTCCCGTACTCGCTCCCGAAGAGACTCCATCTCCCCAAGTCGCTCAGATAAATTTTTGATAGCCTTTTCTTTCTCTTCCATAACTCCAAGAGTGCGTTCGAGACTGGCCCCTAGACGCTGGTTTTCTTCCTTATACTTCTGAGCATCAATCTCGATTACTTCATGGATAGCTGTAAGAGTTGAGACTTGGTCCGAGAGCTCTTCATTTTTCTTCATGGCCTCGGCGAGATCCTTCTGCAGTGAATTGAATTTCCGCTCTAACACGGATCTCGCCTCTTCAAGTTTGACGAATTGGGCCCCCCTTCTCATCCTCCCTCTCCACCCTCTTCCCCATGTCATCCAGATGGAGAAGCAAAGAGCTCACCTAAAAGCCAAAAAGCAAGATAAGAAAAGATTAACACGAGATCAACTTCAAGTGAAGAAATAATGCATACCTCGGAAAGATGAGCTCCGATCTGACTGATAGTGTGCCGCGGGAAAATTCTTCACATTTTTTGCGAGCCTCCACATTGCTAGCCCGTACTAACATACTTTTCCCCAGGTACCTAGCCACCTGGGCATCCATGAAGTCAAGCTTTTTCGGTTGAGAGACATTCACCAGGGCTTGCTCCAAGTCAATAATCCTGGCAGGTCCAGGAGAAAAGCGGAAGTCCGCACATTCCCAAGGCGGGATTGAGTTGTTGGGGAGGGAGCGGTGGTGGGTAGAAGGGACATAACTGGTCCCCTGTGACCTGGAAGTATCTACCCTTGCCAAATCCAGCACTGAAGACTCGACCCGAGCAGGCGAAATAGGCGGGCGCAACAGAGGGGCAGGAGGAGCCTCTTCCCTGGGTGGGGAGCCATTAGGATTTCAATGGAGGCCTGGCTCCCCATTGGCAGGCTGGCCCTTCTCTTCGAGGGTGGAGCCGCCACCTCCTTGCCTTTCCTCTTTCGTGGAGATGGCTGCTCGCTTCTCGAGCTCCCGCCTGCTCCCATTTCATTGATTGTAGGAAGAGGACGCTAGGGTAGGACGATGGCAGGACCCTTCCTCTACTTCTCGTTCATCACATGGAGAGGAGGAAGAGCGTTCCTGGCACAGGCAAGCTGAGTTTGGGCGGTCTTCCTATTCGCCTCTAGGATACCCATCATCTTCTTTGCGGACACCATTTCTGCCACAAAAGCTAAGTTTAGAAACAGATATTGTCATAATAGAAGGAAAGAAGATCTTTTTTTTTATCATTACCCCCAGATCTCGGGGTACATTTGGTCCCGGATGAGCAAGGACAGGTGGATCCGAAACACCCCTCCTGGTGAACCACCCATTCCCATGTCCGAGGTGGGGGAGATACCAGGTTCACTTTGGGAATGACCCCCTTTTCGGAACTAATCCCGCATAAGGCGAAATCCCAATCTTTTAAACCTACGATATAAAAACGGTATTGTTGCTCCCCCTTTCCTTCCACATCCCCAAAGAGAGACCAGTTCACCAACTGAAAAAATCGAGTCTCCATGGGAGACAATTGACTTTTTCGCCCAGGTAGCCCAACGGATGTAGGGTGCCTCATAGAACTAAAAGGCCACCCACCCTTCTTCTCCAGAAGGAAGTTGTATTCGTGCCAGTTGTGCACCTTGGACAGAATGGATCAATCAATTTCGGGGCGAAGGGCCTAGTCTTGACTCTCAGTACACTACCCCGCGTCACCGAGAAGTAGAGGCCAAAAACATCAATGGTGGGTTCAAACCCCATCATCCGATAAATCACGGTAAAGGAGGTTAGCGCCCAAAAACATCAGATGCATTTGAGAAAGAGTAACCTCGCAGGCTGCCATGAACTCAACAATAAATGGGTCCACATGAAACCTTAGCCCGCTCTCCAACTGGTCCACAAAGACCAAACTATAATCATCCCTCGACTCAAAGGCTGCCTAAGAGCAGTATACTCATTGTCATCTATCCTAAATTTCTCCACCACTTCACTCATTCTCTCCATTGTCAGTTTGTTCTTTACTATAAATGTGCGGCTAGTAGCAATCTCGCCAGTGGATGACGACATCTCGCCTAACTCTGCAAAAGATCGAACAATGTCATGGCGTTTTCTCTCTTGCAAATAGAAATCCAGGAGAGACTCATCTCTCAACTCTATCCTGGGATCCGCGAGATCGAGAATTAGTTCCCGCGGGATTAATAATTCGTCAACTGGCCCCTCTCTCCACACCAGCTTATAATCGTTCCCCCTCCTCACTATCGTAACTCGCATGCCCTTCACGGCTTTCCAAAAATGACCAGAGGGGTTTTTTTCATATAACCTAAGGTCCGGGATCCTCACCGCAAATTCAAAAGTCCTCTCCATTCAAAATTAAATCCAAGGAAGGATATGATAAGGAAAAAAGAAAACAAAACAAAAACAGAGCCAAAGGAAGAAGAACAAACAGTACCTTCTCTTTCTTATGGTTTGAAAGAAATGAAAATGCTTCCAAACGGGCACACCGGCGCTCTTCAAGAAATCTAGGAATCTAGATAGAACGGACGGAAGCAAAGAAGTTCACAGAGCAGTCGCCAGAAAATACGAAGAAAAAGTTGCAGGAATTCAGTTGCCGGAAAATAAAGGTCAAAGAAAAGGAACGGAAGAGGACACCTCCTCTTTATAGGCAACCAATCGCCTCGAAAAAAACAAACGACATCATTAGTAGCATTAATGAGGACAAAACCTTTCGAGAACCGTAAAATGATCTGGACCAATAAGGACGCCGCGATAAACGGGCCACATTAAATGCCCCTGACAAGTGACTGTTCAAAAGGACAAGTTTTGAAAGTATAGCGCTAAAATGGCAACAGTTAAAAAATTGAAAATTTGAATATGTGCCACTCGCAACGAAGCTTAGGCAAGACGGGACAGGGGGCTACTGAAGGGCCAAGATCTGAAAGTATCTATCAACCCGCTTCCCATACCACCTTTTTATATCTCGCAACCCACCAGTATTGAAACCTAGAGGATCCCGCAACCCGCTCAACCCTCATCCCTCTGGCGGGTTGCCCGGGCCCATTACTCTGCGGGTCTGAGTACACTGAATTGACTGATGTGACTAACATTAAATGCATGTCAAATTGGGAACTAAGGACACAAAGC
>JAWZTD010000137.1:6308798-6321587 GCA_035221335.1 Echites panduratus | reverse complement strand
ATTGTAAAATGACTTATATTGTGGGACAAAGATAAGAGGCTAAAAAGACTTATATTTTGGGACGGAGGGAGTATTATTTACTTACACTCATATCAAACAAAATAGAAATAAATACAATTACTTCCATCTAGAAAAGTAAATTGAGGCCTTTCGCATTGGATGGGAGATTAAACTGCTCTGCCGCCTGAAACACGCATGGTGAGCCTTCCTAATTAAAATTACCTGTACAGTGTATTTGTAAATCAAAATTAATTTTGACAACCCGTAATTACTTATTTGATGAATCGTGATCTGCCAGCTGGACTTGGTTATTACTCGGAGAATAAAAGGGTGCAGGGGAGTTGGACAGATTAATTAACAGGGTGGAGATGAAGGCGGGGTGCAGCTTTCCGTGGTGGCTTCACTGGGAACGAGAGACAATCGAGGCCCCAAAATCCAAGGCTGAGGAGCTAACAGTAGCAGTTTACTAGCTCGATGTATAGTGTTATCCATGGAGCAAGAATCTTGTAATCTTTTCTCTGTCCAGGCGTAGCTATATAGGCTCTTCTGTTTTGATTCCGCTTTATATTATGAATTTTTCACCAAAGTCTATGCCTGACAGGCATGATCATTTGCCAAAACGAGTAGTTACATTATAAAAGTTCCTCGCCACTGGAGCTGCTCGAATGCCTCTTCCCGTCATGCATATACTATCTTTTTTAATCATTTCTTTTTCTTTGGGTAACATAATTGCGTTTGTTTGGTAGATGGAGGGATGAGAGGAGATAGATCGAGGTCATCATATTGATCTTACCATGCATGCATTGTTTACATGAAAATTAGTATTACTAGAATTTTCTTGGCTTCCAGCCACGAGAATAAGAGCCATAATCTAATCCCCTGTCGAGCGAAAACAAAAGAAAATAAAGAGGGGCGGAGAAAATTTTAGATTACAATGATTCAACATATAAATATATATACAATTATAATTAGTATTTTGTCCATCTCTGATTATGAGTCTTTAAAAATAATAATAATAACACAATTTATAATTATTGATGAGAGAGAACTTGTTTGATAATCTGGAAAATCAAATTAGGATTTCGTGATAATATTTGTGTCTCACCTATGAGTAGTGCATAAGACTGTAAATAAATTGAGTCAAGCACAAATCTATTATATTTTTTTAGGCTCTGACTTAAACTTTCAGAAGTCTAAATATCTAACCTCAATCTTAGATTGTGAAATATTTATAAGACTTAGGCTCATTTAGGCTGATTTCCATTTTTTCCCCCTTAAAACTTTAAGAAATAATAAAATACATCATATATAATCTATGAATTAATAAAATATATTATAAATAAAAAATTATATATAATTAAAAAACTCATTTAGACTCGCAACCCAAAAGAATTAAATACATAAGGGGCATAAAGGAGTTGAGTGGAACCCCAATTTATTAGGCAAGAGTTTGACTCATTTATATTCTTTCATGCTTTAGTTTGAGTCTAACTCTCAAAAGTCTAAAAATATAGCATTGAGTTTAGGCTTGTTGAAGCTAGCATAGAGCTCAGAATCTTTAAGTTAAAAAAACTATTAAAATTAAATTTTACAATAATAATATTTAAAATCAAATTTAGTTAAACAATCCATTCAAATCTATCTAAATTTCCTTAATGAGTCATTGAAGTATAAATAAAAAAAATTAACACTATAGTTATTTAAATTACAATCGTATCATGACAAAAATGACCAAATTTGCATCATGAATCTTCTCCTAGATTGATGAAATACAATTCTTATAATTCTTTTGTCACTGTCTTGTGATTTAATTGATTGTTTGAAATGACAAAATCACAACTAAATAACAAACAAGACAATTTGACAAATTAACAATATATATAATAATCACCTAAATAAAACAAAAATTTTGTTATACATTAATTGGTTGTAAATTATGAAACTTTAAAGCAATTGTTTAGTCTTAATGTAAAATAAATAAGTAAGAAAATACTCAATAATTAAATTCTCACTGCATATATCATGATCACATACGGACTTCCAGTTTAGAGATTAAAAGTAACTTTTTAAATTTTTTTAAAACAAAAACTAAAGGATCTTATTTATATGATAAAACAAATTATATATATTATATAAATATTATATGCAATATAAAAATCTTAATATATATTTTGAAAACATAATATGTATATATAAATAACAAATTATATAATAAATAAATTATATCATATTTATAATATATAAATAAATTATTATTATATATATCAAAAGTTTTTTTAAACTCATAAACCTAAATAATCAAATGTATATTGGCTAAACTCAATTCATTTAATTAAAGAGCCCAGCTTGCACTCGAATCAAGCTTGTATAATTTTTAAATAGTATTATCTCATTTATACTTCGATATATATATATATATATATTTATTTATATGTATGAGAGTTTTGCTCCGCTCATTTGGTGAGCGAGTCAAGTTAAGTAAACCGAATTCAAGTTTTTATGAGTTATCCCGAATCGCTCTCGAACTTCTCGTCTCAATTATATCCTAGTGTGTACGGGTGAGAGAAAGACGTGAAGTGTTGGGCGTTGGAATTGCAGAGACATGAAATTGAAATAATAGAGGAATGGGCCATATCGGAGATGCTGTTCTTATAATACTAGTAGTATGGTACTACCATGCTACGGGGAAGTATGGAGTGGTATTATGAAGAGTTGCATAATAATGCACCATGCTCATATATATATATATGCATTGGAAATTGTTGCTCTTTCCATTTCCAAGCTGCAAGTCACCACCATCTTATTCGATATATCTTCTTCCAGATCATGGCACTCGCAAGACTATGATTGGACGATCACCACACCCCAGGAATCCACCAATATATCAGTTTTTCTTTTCTTTTTCCCACCATAGAGATGCAGGAAAGAATATTTTGTTCACTTCTGGAATCTTTCCAACAAATTTTTACAATTACCTATGGGTTTTCCCCTTTTTTTCTTTTTCGATGACACAGCTAAGATTTTAATCAAGTAATATTACTTATGTATGTTCTCCTGAATAATCTGTACTCTCTTGACATTTTAATTTTATACATTTAATTTAAGCTGTAATTGATCCATGAATAATCTTGTGAAATCATTTGTGCACTAATATGGTGAATTTTCCTGTAGTTTCTTGCTTTAAAAAGGAAAAAGGTGACAGCCAAGGTTAGTAGGGATATTTTTGAGCTGTTAGGTCATCGGTCACGGCATGACTGAAGGAAACAAGAAAAAGGCAAAGGGAAAAGACAGAGAGTCTACGAGGGGTTCAAGGGCATCATCCTTTAGCTCCTGGCAGCTTTTCTCTCGAATCGAACTCAGCTGAGTAGTGAGGAGGAGGATATCAGATGGGAATGGGATATATATATACATATATATGCATGGAAAATGGGGCAACTCTAGCTCTTTGAAAGTTGAAAGAGAAATGTCTCTGCATAAAGTATCCTTGTGCTCTGTAGACATTTCCAGTTTGCGTAAGTTCACAGAAGTCCTCCCATTCACAGGTATGCTTTCTTCTCTACCTACTATTTTTTCTTTTTTTTCCAGGGATTTCATTTCTCTCGTCAGAACCCGAATCTATATCTAATATTACCCCTCTCTCTCTCTCTCTAAATTTTTCTTTACTGCAGCAACGTCACTGCTCCAGAGTTATATTCCCGACCTCATTTCTCTCTCTCTCTCGCTCTCCCTCCCTCCCTCTCCCTCTCCCTCTTTATTTATAAAATAAGAGTATAATTTAAAAGGTCAAAATTAATAAATTTCAGACAGCAACCGAGTCAGAGAGACAGCCTTCGAAGTCGGCTCTCTTATCCACTCGCACCCTCATGTATAGGAGAGGAGTAGAGAGAGAAGCATGCATAAAAATTAAAAAGTACTACATATTCAAAAGAAATTAAATTTCAAACCTCAATGGAGTGAGTAACCAGTACGCGCTGATCCATTGATAGCAAGAAATCAGAAGAAAATCAGAGACAGGAAGGAAATGGAAAGAGAAAATAAAAATGGCACACAAATTAAGGAATCTTTTTTTGTTAGCAGGCTGGAGACGATTGGACGGCCTTCCTTTCTCTTAGCTCAGGCTTCCCATTCAGAAGCTGAGTAAATGGGAGTTCTTCTTTCTTCTTTGACCTGTCACGCTTGTGGCTAGACTGCACTAGGTTTGGCCGTTTAGGATTCTTCCTCTCGAGTCTTCACGTGAACTTTTCTTCTCGCATACAATCATACCTAAGAATTATAAATTTAACAAATTTTACATAATTAATAATATCAAACTAAATTATCATAAATTTAATAAATTCAAAAATAATACTTTTCCTTAGAAATTAAATATATCATGTTTCATTTTAGAATGTCAAAAATTGAATCTAAAAATAAATAAATTTTTTTAATATAAAATTCTAATAACAAATCTCTTATTTTAAAGATTTATTTAAAATTATTAACATAAATGTCACATTAATATAATAATAAAAAAAGATAAAATAATAAATTATGTAAAACTAAACACTCATTAAATTTCAATGAAGTTCGATTGGAACATTTAATCCAAATGAAATGAGCATATATTTATTCATCAGATGTCAAGTTAAGATGTGATCCTGATTTTTTAAACTTATATGAGCAAGATTTATAAATATTAATTTTTAAGATAAAAATAGAAAATGTAATTGTATAAAATTTTCCATATTACCTTATTATTATTAAATATATAGTTAATTAAAGCTAATTCGGGTTTCATTCCTGAAATTAAATATGAATCTGAATTATTTAATTTGAGGGTAAAAAATTGATGCGACTCCCAACCCCAAGAACGTAAACCAGGCGCCCGCCCCGTGTATAGAAAAGCTTGCAAAAGTGCCCCACTCCAATCAACCGCCTTAATAAAAACAAGCACTCGACTTACGATGGGGCGGATGGAAACAAATCGCACATTTAAGAGAACGATTAATGAAAATTGTTTACTGAATTTAGTAAATTATTATTGTAAAATTTAAATTAAAATATGACTATTAAACTAAACGTTTCCAGTCCAAAAGACATTTAGTAATTACTGTATTTAAACTGTGGAATGCAAAAAAAAACCTTTAAAAATCCATGCACTAGTATGATACTATTCCTCCTTGCTGACGCCCAAATCGTCTAATACTTACCTGTTAAAAAAGAAACCGCCATTTGATCTTGGACTTGATTCATTCCCCGCCCCCCCCCCACGCGCCTTTTTTAGTTAGATAATCTAGTGGAGCTAAGAATACTAGCTAAGACACTACTTAAACCTGCCAGCCCTACCATAAAAATATATATATTATATAATTTCCCCGCGATCCCTACTAAGCTACTAACTACCATGGACTTACAGATCAATATTTTAAAAGCTAGAGTCCATATAGATAGGGTAGATAGCCTAGCTTTCATGAATCACTGGTTCCACAACGCAAAAACGGGGACAGGATGAGCCAAATCCATGTTGCCCATCTGATTTGCATTTGCCTGCTCACTTTCGTTGGTGCCATCTCCATACTTGGGTTTTGGGCTCCCCTCCGAGGAGAAGTACAGGTGCGAATAATCTCCTCCTCCTCTACCTCCGAATTGATCTTCGATACCCATTCCAGGCGACCCAGTTGAACCAGCTGCAGGGTTGTTGGGGCTGATTTGGGGACTAGAGGAGCACCTGCTGGTGTTGTTATTTATGTAATTCTGCTGATCATCGGTGCCGCTGCTCCAAACCATTTCAGTCAGCTCATCTGAGGTCTCCCCATGGGTTATGGCAAGGAGAGATTGAGGAGAAGCTGATGATGCACAAGAGTTGTAGTCCTCCAGTAACGACGGACCAGAATCTATTGGGGAACGCTTGGCAAGGTCTCCGGTGATCAGAGTAGAGCTAGAGCATATCCTCTTTACGTCGTAACGACTTATATCAAAGTTGGTTACTGCACCAGTACCTCGGAACTTAATAGCAGCAATATCGTAGGCCTCAGCAGCTTCCTCTTGAGTACCTGCATTATAGATATATATAATGCATGCAATTCCTTCAATCCTTAGTCATCATATATAGTTGAAAGACCATCAGAGTGCCACCAATATTTCGTAAATGATAGAAACTTCTTGGCAACATTCATGAAAATAACAAATTTGTTTAAAGAGCTCTCATGATTAGGCCCATCTAGTAAACAGATTAAATAATACACGGTATGTACACAATCCAGGGTGTTATGGCCAATATGCAGGATTCTAAAAAAAGGAGATCATTGAGAAATTTATGAGCCAAATTCATCTATTAATTATGGCATGCAGTGGGAATCAAAATCATTCCGAGACATTGTAATCTATATAGACAAATAATTATGTGATTTTGTGAATGTTGTATGCGGTCTGGGGTCCTACAGTTAGAGATGGACTTAACAGAAAGATAGCGCTTTCGAGTTAGGTACGTGACCATTCAGGTAAGCAACATTCTTTATGTCATCAATATTCCTGATTACATGGTCTAAGGAAAAATAGACAAACTACACAGCAAGATAACCTAACTCTATGTAACTTCCGATATTGCCCCGAAATGACTCAATGTCCATATATTGAGATTTTGGGTGGTTCTACTTCATAAAAATTCCACCCAAACTATTAGTTTACGTTATGACTGTTTGAAAGATAGTGGGGAAGGAAAAGAACGAACAAAAAAAAAAACTTGTGTCCCATTTCCAAAACTGAAGGTTAACGAGGGCTGAACTTGGCAACTGGGAGTCTACATTCATATACATGGGGCATGCCGTGGGTGGTGGTGGACACTTCAGGATAAATAATATATAAGAACCAATAGAAAGAGACAGCTAACACACTAAGAAAAATGTTCTGGGAAGCGAATGTTATCAATGAAAAAACAAGTAATTTCAAATGATGAATAACATTTAGGTAATAAAAAAGAAGGAAAAAAAAGAAAGACAAGAAACTTACTGAAAGTACCGAGGTACAAGTCTTTGTTGCCTGCAACTCTTCCGATTCGAGCTTGCCACCTTCCATGCTGATGATGCCTGACAAATTTCAACCAAAAAGATGTCAAGGAAAGCAAGAAAGAAATAATGACGGGTGTGTCATCAATGATTTACTGCATATATACATGTTAGATATATGCACATGTATATATAATACATCATGAGCACATGCATCGTAATGCTTGCCTATGCCCATAATTGAAGACGATAATTGCAAAAGCTGCAAAAATGCAGCAAATAATGTTAACTTTGCCATCATAAAAGTTTAATTTGCTGCCACCTTGTCACTCCTCTGTACATGGAAGCCCCCCTTGAGAACCCGCTGCTTTTCCTGTCAAACAGTGTCCCCGCCCCTCAACCAATTAGTCCACCTTATGTTAAATTAGATAGTAGAATTTCAGCGAAGTAAAAGTTGGGTGGGAATTGGGAAAGAACAAGAATACCTTCTCAAGTGAGCGACAAACTCTTGTCTGCTCATGGTCTTCATCTCTTCAATCTCTTTCTCGTAGGCGCTTAGCTGATAGGCATAATAATATATATAAACAAATGAAATTAAAATTAGCCCAAATATTACTGTATGAACGAATTAAAATCCAGAATGTAAAAAGTACAGCGGGCGGCAAAAAACAAAACACAGGCATACAGCAAAATTTATGTGAGTAGAAGGACCCCAATACTTCAAGGCGGCTAAATCATAAGCCCTTGCTGCTTTTTCCTCTTTGTCATAACCACCTGAAGAAAATACATAAAAAGTCCATTTTTTTTCACAGAGCAAATATTTAAGGGTGTAGAAACTAGAAACTTCATTTCAAATTTCAACAAGGGACTTAATCACTCAGACATATAATACGGAAAAGAATGTATACTTACCTAAGTAAACTGATTAAGAACATCGGCCACACGCAGAGCAGAGGACCCCGTATACAGCAAAATAAAAGTGAGTATATTCTTCGACTGGTTATAAGTTGTCAAAATAAAATAAAATAAAATAGAAGATTGTCGTTTCATCTTTACCTTGCCTTCCTTTCCTCGTTTGCCCTTCCTTTCTACAACTGTTATCCCATAGATGAGCTTCATATCGTCCAGTCCATCGATGTCTAATTAAGGCATTAATCCAATACATATCACCGGTGAGAAAATATAATTAATTTTCCAATTCATATACTAATATTGACCAAACCTGCAATTGAAAATTCCTTCAAGTTTTTGTACCTTGTAACACCACGATACTGAGAGGTCCTTTGCCCGAAACTATCAATTGATTTTCGAGGAGTCGATTCTTTAGTAGCAGATTTAGCCACCGAGCGCTTCTTGCTATCGGCAACCTGCAGAGAGGTGGTGGAAGGCTGAGCACCTGGACTCATGCTCAGCGAAAGAGCGTGAAAGTTACTCTCTTCCGCAGAGGATTTCAGGGGTGTTTGGCGTAGCCAGGATTTGAAACCAGAAACCGAAGTTGCACCGTCAAATGGGATATGGTACATGCTGGCACCGCCGCCACTGCCACCGTCGTCATGGATAGGGTTTGGCTGACAGTTATGCAGGTGAACATCGGGTATCACGTCTTGTGAGAAACAACCGATATGGTAGGGATGGATAAGCCTAGAGGGGCTCGTTAGATTCTCTTCTTTTTCCATATCTCTGTCTGCAGACATGCTGTTGTTTGGTGGTATGTTGACATTGATTTCACCCTCTTGAGGTTGGCAATAGACCCTTTGATCATGATGGGTAGGAGAGCTGGCCGCGTAACATCCCAGGAAGTCTTCAAGCTTTGGACTCTCTCCCTCTGGATTCATACCACAATCAAAACGCCATTCTGCAGAAAACAATAAGGATTTGAGACATGGATCCCTTTATAGCTTCAGAAAGAAGGAAAATCAAAAAGGGCTATATATATTATTGTGCATATAATATAACAAACATACATGCATATAAATGATACCTTGTGCACCGTCAGACGGCCGCCTGAAAGGGTCCATAACGCAGAGAGAACCATCGGATCGCAAAGGCATGACACATATGGGAGGAGCAGCTGAAAAACAAGGTCCATCGCCACTGTGGTTAGCTGCTCCGGTACTCTGGCTATTTTGTATTTGTTCATCAGTTGTTTGCTCTTCTTCTCTTCCAAAATCACCTTCTTCATTGTCGAGCCTCAAGTGTGGAGTCAGAGAGAAACCCAGCCAATTACTCATTTCTATTAACCGGGCAGTATTCCTCTTTCTCTCTCGCTCTAAAAGATCACGAACTTCAATCTCTGTGTGTGTCTCTCTCTCTATCTCTAGAACTATGTGTTTGTCTTTCTTCTCTCAACTGAAGTTGAGTATGTGGGGTTCCAGCTCAAACTTCAAAGTTAGCACCACGGTAGACCCCCACGGTATATATGACATATTGATGATGACCAGATACTCGTTGGTGACCCAAACAAAAAAGGATTAGTATGGATTTGCGGTAAATAAAGTGACAAAAGTAAAGAACATTAGCAAAGTTAATAGACACGGTTTGGTGTGTTTGAATTGGTTATTTGTGTTCCTTATTTTCTATTTACATGAGTTAGAAGGAAAAAAATTCATTCAAAAAATATTAGTGAGTTTTTTATTTTGAGTAGAAAATGAGTTATAATCCAAACATTCATTTACTATAATGGATGGATCTATGGTTGGTGTGTAAACACATTCTTAGTACGTCCATTTTCAAATTAAGTGTATTTTGCATACCAATTAAATAGTATTTTAGTTTTAGGTGTTTTTAAATATAAATTGGTCTAAATTACTCTTTATCTTTCTTCATTGATGATATATCTATGAGAGAGTATTAATATCTAGTGAGTTGTTCTAAAAGCAAGGTAAAGGGTAATATTAGAAAAATCTCAATTGATGAGTCCTGATAATACAAAATGACGGATATTATGAAATTGACTCTTTCTTTTAAAAACACCTATTTTGGAATTAAGGGAATATTAATACGTTAACTAATTTTTAAATTTTTTAATATAATTATGCTATCATAATGATGTATTGATAATTGCAAAATGATTTAATTGCAAAAAAAAAAATTACTTATTTTTTGGAATGAAGGAATTAATCATGTAAAAAATCACTCTAAACATTAGCAACTAGTAAGCCGTTCATAAATTTTGTAAATTGAATTGAATGCTTCATCTTAATTTTCATAAATTTTATTTTTCTTTCCTTCAGTAATTAAAAGTCATTTGTAGTTATTTTTTGTTAATATTGAGATAAGTTTTTTTTCCTTCTCAAATGTCCCAATATACAAGAATATTAAAATATATGTTAAATTGTCAATAATGAATTATAATTAGAGACAAAAAAGTAAGTTCAAATAACTTATAATTAGGGACGGATGGAATAAAAGATTTTAACTTAATTCATTTTAAATATAATAACATTAATTTTGTTTATAAAATTTTAACTAATTTAGAAAATGAAGTCAGTCCATAAAAATAATATAATAATATTCAATTTTGAATGTAAGAACTTCCACTTTATATTTAAAAATAATATAAATTCATACCTAATATATCATGATCATGTAGAAACTTTCACTTTATAGCTTGAAAGCAACTTTTTATATTTCTTGAAACAAATAACTAAATCATCCTATTTAGAAGATAACACAAATTACTTATATTACATAAATGTTATATGTAATATAAAAATCTTTATATATATATTTTTAAAACAAGATATGTATACATAAATAACAATTTATATAATAAATAAACTATATCATATTTTTAACATAAAAATAAATTATTATATATATATATATATATATATCAAAAGCTCTTTTAGGCTTACAAATCTAAATAATTGAATACATATGAGAGTGGCTTGACTTGAGTTTGTCTAAAGCGAGCAAAATTCGATCTTTTAGTGACTTGAGCCTGAACAGTTTGCAATAGTCTCTTCTCATTACACACCTATTAAAGAGTTAAATTTAATCAATCCCTTCATTCCCTTATATATTTATAGGATAATTTAGACATGCATATTAGTATATGAGTTACACAATTTTTATAGTTAATAGGAGAATAGGACGTTGCAAGAGAAAAGTTCTCAAAAAAGGGAAGAGAGAGAGGATTTGCAATCAAGTATCTTGAAAGTTTTAGGGCTTGTTTGGTATGTGAGGGGTATGGGTTCAGGCTCAAGCTCAATTTACTTCAACAAACAAAAATATTTATAATTACTTCAATTTTATTTGAGTGGAGGGAAACTAAATACAAAATATTTTTTATAGTTTTGCTAGATTGAAAAGAGTGATAAATAGAAGAGAAGGGAAGTAAATTTTATCCATTTGAATAAATGAACATTATTGTATGATTTTTTTTATTAATGTTTTTTTTATATTTGTATAATTAACATTGTATCAAATTTTTTTTTATGGAATTATGAGATAACCACATTTCTTTTTTTTAAAACTATTATTGATATTATTATTAAAAAATAAATGGGAAAAGGTGTAAAAAAAGTCAAACAAAAAAGAGTTTAAAAAAAGAGAGATAGATTTGTTAGATAAATGGATATTAAAATAATCATACATGAAGTAAATGGTCAATCTGTCCAGATTGAAAGATTTGACATGGAGGGGAAGGAGTTTTGCTCTTGACTTACTTCCTTTTCTGGTTTATGTCCTATCAAATGAAGTAAAATTTTCATTTACCTCTTGATTTATTTCGCATGTTCACATACTTCCTCTTTTTACTCCTATCAAACAAACACTTAATAAACAAAAGAAAACAAAATGTACTTGCTTTGGTTCATGTTGATAGTTAGAAAAGAAATTAGAGAACTCATATTTTTTTTATGTTAATTATAAATAAAGATATTTTATCAATTGAGTTAGATATGTTTGACAAATAATATATATATAATATTATTATATGACATATTTGTATAAATAATTTAATTGACTAAGTTAAGTCTTATTTAGTTTGGTGGTAAGTGTCGTTTAGGATCGAGAAATCTCGAATTGAAGACACAATAAGGGTAAGTGAAAAATTACTAATCGATTTTCACCTGCAAGGTATAAGGAGAATTGGGGATAAATGTATTTGAAATAAATAAATAAATGAATTTGATTGACTATATAATATAATTAACTTGACCCCAAATAAAATGCACCAATGAACACATAAATAGATGATCATGGTAAGTGGAGAATCCATTAAAAATCTTTACTTAAAAAAAAAATTCTTCGTTCAATATACTACTATCGTAACAAATTTATTTTAAATTCTTCATTCAATATACTTTAAATATTTTATTTTTTAAAAAATATTTTACTTACCTAACAAATTCTTTGTTCAATATACTACTTGTTCAAATTTCACTTTTAAAAAAATACTTGCTCTATGTTATTTTTAATATTGCATCATTGTAAAATTTCAATTAATTGAGGAAGTGAGAAATTAAATTTTTGAACGATTCAAAATAAAAAAAAAATCAATTGTAGATAAAACAGAGGAATTGATTTCAAAATATTGTTACTTATTCACCTTTTCTTCTCAAATAAATAACATTTTTTATTATGAATACATAACAAAGGTAAATAGGTGAGTTTCATGCTTAAAATATTTTGGACTTTCAATGCATGTCCTCAATATTGTTTATTATTTTTCCTTTTTATTGTTCACTATTTTTGCTTTATTTTTTCTCTTATTTTATTTTATTTCTCTCTCTCTCTCTCTCTCTCTCTCTCTCTCTCTGTTTTATTTTGAAAATAAATAATTTAAACTCAATAGATAAAA
>JAWZTD010000137.1:6294681-6308698 GCA_035221335.1 Echites panduratus | reverse complement strand
TCTCTCTCTCTCTCTCTCTCTCTCTCTCTCTCTCTGTTTTATTTTGAAAATAAATAATTTAAACTCAATAGATAAAAGTTAAAGTTAAATATATTGTAATTTATGTAATAAAAATTATTATAATTTATATAAAAATAATATAATTTTTTAAAAGTCTCTTTAAAATAAAACTTTATTGAAAAATACATCTAAATTACTACATTCAAAATAAGAAACATTTTAATTTAAAAGATAAGAATTTTTTCCCATAAAATATTAAAAAAAGAAAAATTTTAAAAAAACTGTAAATTTACTTAATCATGAGCAATTGGTTTTAGGATTTAATTTACTTAATAGACAAAATCGTTGGTAGTTTAGATTTTTTTTAGACAACTCATGAATTTCACTACTAAACTATCTTAAAGTTGCAATGTAGGCCCTCAATTTTATTTTTAACATTTTAGGTCTCTTAACATTTTTCGGATTGCAATATAGGTCCTTTTAACAGAAAAATGAATGGTAAAAAAAATCAATCTTACAAAAAAAAAAAAAAAAATGGTACCTAAGAATTTAGAAAAAAAAAAAAAGATTAAGGATCTATATTGAAATTCACCAATTTGCTAATAACAAATTTAAATTAATTTTTAATAATTTAAAAATAAATTTATTTTAAAAAAAGTTATAAATTATATAAATGCATTTGCACCCATAGCATTATTTATTTATTTAAATATATTTAAAATACTTTAAACACGATTTTTGAATAAATATATTTTCAAGAATACTCGTAATTAGTTCATTTATTATTTTTTCAAATTCATTTCTAATCTTGATTCATTTAAAACTTAAAATTAGAAATGAAAAGACGTAGCAAAGAAAAGAAAATAAATAAAACAGAGTATGTATATTTGAGAATCTAATGTATATCGTCTTATTATCTGTGGTTCCCTGCGCTGTGGTTTTTGTCATAGGCCTCGGTTTTCGTTCCTCCCCTTGATTTCTTCTGAAATTTCTGCAGGAACCGAACCAGCCAAGTAAACGGACCGTACCGGACAAATTCAAAGAGATTAGGAAGGAGGCGGAGTTCTCCTGCACTCAGGTCTACATGCCAAAGCCCCGAACCCAAGCAACCACCCAAACTTAGCTCACTGCTCACCCTATGTCCATTCAAATCTGGTTCTTAGCTCACTGCTCACTCAAACTTAGCTCATTGCTCTCCCAAACCAACCAACTACGGGTGTGTTTTTTAACCCCATTTTCACTTCTATTCTCCATCAATCAGCACGTAAATTATATGTGATAATTAGAGTCTATTTTTCTTTCAAAAAAAAAAATAAAACTGATTCATTCCATCTTAAATGAACGTTTTAATTTGGTTTCTAAAAAATTTTTTATTTTTTGAACGAAAAATGAATTCCAATTTAAAAGTCCATTTTATGAAATTGGATGACACCATCTAGATAGATGGTGTATCCAAACACACCTTAAATACCCAAATAACTTGTAAGCAATAATAATAAAAAAACACTACTCACAGGACCAACCCATGCTAAGTAGGTTGGAAATTAGAATGTAGACTATATCATTTAAAGTATTAACTCAAAGGTTCGTAACTAGTTTGGATAGCTGACAAAAAAAAAAAAAAAAAAAGAGATCGAGTATCAATATTAATTTTGGATATAACTTTAATACCAAATGGACGGCTCTATATATTTTTTTAATATTTGTTTTTTTAGAAAAAATTTAGATTAATAGTACTGATATAATTTATTAAAACTTGTTTCATAGTCATTTAAACTCTAACTCTTACTACGTCAGGGGAAGTTACTGAGTTTTAAGATTTTACAAAGCGCATAATATATAGGATACATAACAATCTTGGGAAAATTTTCTAGCCTAATTAAACACCAGAAATTATATCAAGTTTAAGTTATTTCAAAGAGATTACATCAATAAAATATACTCCATTCGTCATTAAATATAAGTCAACAACTATGATTTTATAAAAATTAAGGTAATTTTTTCAACTTAAAATGCCATGCAATCAAGCTTTTAAAAAATCTTAACGCAATTTCAATATATCATTAGAGGAGTAAAATAGAAAAAATATCTTCAAATACCTAATTAACTTGCAACAATTACTTATAATTAGTGATAAAAAAACCAGTTAGAATTACTTATATTTAGTGACAAAAGGAATATAAAATACTTTAAAGATGGGTGAGAGTTTTTTTTTAACACATGTGATTGGTGAAAATTGAATTTATCTATGAATTTTTGGTATACTTACCTTCAGAGTGAAAATCCTGAAGTCGTTTTGCCTTTGACCGAAAAGCTTTAATGAGACAAATGTATTATAATATACAAAAGCAGAGACAATTTCTGTAAATATACCATGTCAGCTCCTTATATTCTGCCAAAATAGCATTTTTAATGATTCGGAAGCAAATGGTTAAATGACTCTTCATGTCCATATTATATAAGTCCTTTAATTTCCTTAAACGAAAAAAAAAATTCTCAAATAAAAACTATTAGATTCAACATAGAACTGAAAGTTATTAAATATAGAAGTGAAACATTATAAAATATGATAGCTTTCAATTAAATTTGAAAGATAAGAGAGAAGGTGAGATTTAAGGACAAAGACATAATTGAAAAACCAAAGAGGATGGTGAATTAGATTTTTTTTTTTATAAACTTTTTCAAAAAGAAATATAAAAGCCCTTTTATAAATTAGAAAATTATTTTGGTTTAAACAAAATATCAAACACTTGATTTATAAATGATGATACACAATAAGGCTGAGTTTGGATACCCAATTCAATTGGGTGCACATCCTCCAGCCAAATGGATATTTGTTTGGATAAACTGCATTCTCAATTCGGATCTGGTGGACCCGGTTCGGACCAGGATGGTGTCACTGTTTCACGCTTCTGCCATTTCCGGACGAATCTCACTTTCATTTGAAAGCGAAAATCGATGCTTAAAGAGAATCACTCCTTTTCTAATCTTGCTGTTACACTCAACTTTTGAAATCTTCAACGGTGCTTTTGAATCTAAAATCAAATCGGTCACACCTTTTGCAGTCTGTAGAGGAATAACTCTACTTCTGCATTTGATCTGTCCTATTGTAGTTGCCTACAGAGAAGAAACAAGGAACCGTTGGCATAGTTGCTTATGAGACGGGACGCACAAAACAAAAGGCACAACGATCTCCCTCCCCAAATCCGAAGCAAGTGAGCAGCAGTAGGAAGAAGGTAAACAGGAATTAAGGGTTTTGAAAAAGTGAAATTGGGTTTCCAGTATTCCATTTAGCATATTGATTTAGGGATCCTCATTAATCCCAATTTACCCACAATAGGCACTTCCAATATCCTTTGCTACTCCATACTTTGCTGTTAATTTCTTCCCGACTTGTAGCTCTGTTCGTTTGGTTCAGCCTGTGTGTGTTTGATAATACATTTGCATTGTGAGAAAAATAATTGTTTGTGGTGGTCGTTAATCTCATTTGTTCAGAAGTAAAACCACATTTTTTTCATTCATTCATTTTCATGTTATGATAGGATAAACAAGTGGATTAGATAACTACACCTGTAAAGGTTGAGGTCCGTAGGTAATTTGGAAGTTATCTTGGTTTAATATTGTTTACATGTTAAGTTGTTCTCCATGTCTGTGTGACAATATAGGTTTGACGTTTTGTTTCACTGTTAACCATTGAGGAATGACATTCATCCTCCGGATCGAACAACAATCCCACGCATTGCATTTGTGGGAGGCCACTCGAGCAGGTGAGCATAAAATTGAATTTCGTATTTGTAACAGATGTATAGTATTCGGTATATCGAATTTTCCTATTCTGCATGATGTTATGAATGGTTTTCTGGCTGACTAGACTTTTTTTCTTGGTGTCTGTATCTGATTTGTGTGAACTCTGTTTATAATGCTTTCATATTGGCCTCTTGCAAACAAGAATAGTTGTATATATATATATATATGTGTGTGTGTGTTTACCTATGCATCCAGATAATTGATTATTGTAGACATGGTTGGTTTGCTTATGGATCCAGATAATTGATTACATAATCCTTTATTGTAGACATGTTCGTTTACTTATGCATATAGATAATTGATTACATAATCGATTATTGTAGACATGTGTGTTTACTTATGCATCTATATAATCTATTTCATAATCGATTACTATAGACAATGGCAAATAAGAGTTCTTCACTGTGGACACCCAACCATGAGTACATGTTTCTTGTCATCTTGAAAGAATGGAAGAGTAAGGCTGGTAGATGGCATGGGGGAAAGTACTTAAATAACACTTGAGACGATATAAGGAAAGATTTTAGTGCTAGATCTGGCATTCCTTTTTCGAATCGACAATTAAGATCGAAGTGGGATCGTTTGAAAAAACAATGGAGTTTGATGAAATGGTTGGTGACCAATCATACGTGGGTTGGGTGGAATTCGACACTACATACTATTTCTGCTTCCGACGAACAATGGGAGCAGATTATTTCGGTATGGTATTTATTTCATAAGGAATCCTTGTTCAGAGATAATTGTTTGAAATTCATGTACTGATGGAATTTGTGTGCATTCCGTAGGTGAAACCAAAAGCCAGGTATTTCAGAAAAAATGGCCTTCCACACTTTCAACTCGTGGATGACATTTTTCATAACAGTTTTGCTCAAGGCACCTTTGCCCGATCTTTGCAGCAGGTAGCCTTGGACGACGATGAGGAGGATGACTTGATGAGGCAGCTTGGGGGTAGTTCACGAGTTCTCAGCTTCTGATGACACAATAGGTGATAGTCTTAAAAGTAGCAGAGGCAAAGCTACTTCTAGTGGCAAGAGGAAGAAGTCCTCACAGTCAACGGGGGGTCAAACAGGCATAACTGTACAAGGTGTTAGGCTCGACGCTCTCATGCACAACAAGAGATGTTTCGTTCATATGTTCGTGCCAGGGAAACAATTGCGAAGAAAAATGAATTCAATACAAAATGGCTTTCAAAGTGGGATAGCAGTGTTCCGAATTGCAATTCAATTTTCTTTGAGGAGTTCGGTCATCTTCCTCCCCATCAGTTGGATGAGTTCCGTCTTGAGTTCAAAGATCGATTCTTTTGGGAACAATGGATTTTGATGCCCCCAGAGCATCATAGTTATATTATTCTGCAGACATTTAAACCATTAGATTAGTTTTCCTCATCTTACATTTATGATTCAAGTGTTTTACAATTGGATTTGTTTTCATGATTTAAACAACAATCCTATTTTCCTTCAGGCTGCTTTGTAATGTTGGTTCATGTGAAACTTATTTCATTACATTTTGTTGGAGGTTTCATTTATCAAAAACTTTGAGTTTAGGCTTTTATAACAGGCATGTCTCATATTTTATTGTTTTGTGTCATAAAAACATAACTGCAACATAGTAGTATACTTGATGCAATAATCGATTGCCATTGTTGTAACCTTCATGCATTAATCGATTGTCACTGTTTGTAAGCCTTATGCAATAATCGATTATCACTGATTGTAAACTTGATGCAATAATCGATTATGACTGTAGGTATACTTAATGAATGCCCAGAATCATTGTGGGTATACTTGATGTCATGATCGATTAGCATTGTGGGTACACTTGATGTCATGATCGATTTTCATTGTGTAGCATCCAGATGCCTCCTCTTTTTTTCCTTTTCTTCTACTTTATCCATTAGATTGCAATGTTGAATTGGCTCTAGAATAGATTTTCTTGTTAACCTTTTCGTTTCCTCTTCTTCTGCATAAATGCAAGGCATATGGGTAGTTCTAATGAGGAATATGTCAACATAGACGTTGATTGGCAGGGGCACAACGATGATGACTGGTTGGGGGACAATGTGGAATCTGACTCTGAGGATGACATTATAAGCAATGCGGCACTCAGCTTGCAGGATGTTTGCATGGAAGTAGACATGCAACCCGAAAAAATAAGGTGTAGAACTTCCCAGTTCATTGGAGCAACCTGGGTACTTGAATTGATAGAAGGACATCCCGCACGAATATATTCTTGTTTGGGCATGACAAAGGATGTCTTTCGAAAGCTTTGCAACTTGATATGTGAGCGTGGCCTTTGGTGTCACCATCAACAGCAACGTGTTATGGTATGGGAGAGTCTTGTAATCTTCCTTAGTTGTATGCGGAAATTGAAAGATTACCGTCAAATGGCCGAGGACTTTCAACATTCAACAGAGACAATATCCCGGCATGTTAAGAAAATGGCTCTTGTTCTTGCATCACTTGGTTGTGAGATAATCCGACCAGGGCATTCCGATGGCGTCCATTCGTCGATTCTACATGACCCGAATCGATTTCCATGGTTTAAGGTATGAATGAAAACATTCCTATGTGACATGAAATATAATCTCAATTTAAATGCTTATGTGAGTATTAACCTAGTACGGACTGCTCTACAATATTGTATTGGAGCACTAGATGGCGCTTGTGTTTTCGCAAGTGCACTAGGATCTCGTACAGACTCCTATAGGACACGAAAGAACTATATTGCCCAAAATGTCTTAGGTGTGGTGGGTCTTGACATACTATTCATTTTTGTCCATGCAGGATGGGAAGGCAGTGCCTACTATAGTAGGGTGCTAGAGGATGCCATGCACTGCCCTCAATATCAATTTCCAATGCCCCCTCCAGGTTACAATCCGTTATCTATACACTAAGTGTCACTATAAGCCACTATATGAAAAATTAATTGTTCTGTATTCTTATATACGGGAAAGTATTACCTTGTCGATGTTGGATACAAGAACCAAACTAGCTTCCTTACACCTTTTAAGGGGGAGAGATAAAGCAGAAGTCATTTCCAAGGGACGTACAACTTCAGTGGGCCGAAGGAATTATTCAACCATCACCACAGTTCAATATGGAATGTGGTAGAAAGTACTTTTGGTGTCTTGAAGAAGCGTTTTAGAGTCTTGAAAGATTCATGTATGACACCATATAAGCTCCCGCGACAAAGCACACTCGTACTTGCCTGTTGTGTGGTGCACAATTTCATTATCGAAAATGGTCCTTCTGATGTCAATTTGACTACATCGTCGGAGCAGAGTTTGTCTGATTTGAACATAGACCTTAACGACATTGATCAAGAAACGTCACAACATGAAACAAATGTTGAGGATTTTCAAGACAGTGTTGCCAATGAAACCTAAGAAGACGAATCATCTTCTACATGGAATCACTTCCGAGAAGCAATTGTTGATGATATGTGGAACCATGTAACATAGCATTGTCGACGCCGTAATCGATGATGACTTGTAGTTACGATATGGAACCGAAGCCCTTGTAGCAACATTTGTTTAACTGGAAGCTGTTGTAGCAACATATGTTTAGCTGTTGTACTTATTTTGGCATCAAATATATATATTTTTATGTATTTCCCCACTTTCATTGATTTCAATGCAGGGATGCCAAGACCATAGTTTACTTACCATCTTGCATATATCATTATACAATTACGTGTCAAAATAACAAATCAAAATAGGCTTTTTTCTTGAATTTTTACTGTTTTGGAAAAAATAAGGAGCCTATCTTCTTTGACCCTTTTATGTTCTATAAATTGTTATTGTTTTTCCCCCGATTTGATTTGGTGTATATGTAATTTAATTGCTTATGTATGCGACCATCTTTGTAATAATTATATTTTTTATTTTTGGCTTTCATAGGTGTCGTGATTATTATTTACACGTGTGTAATAATTTGATAATTTTTTGCAAATATCATTTTAACCTTTAATTTCAGAGGTCTTTGTTATATCTTAAAAAGTAAGTACTAATTTTTTTTTAATATAAACAAAAAATATATATATTTCTTTATTTTTTTTCAAAATATAAACAAAAAATATAAAATATTTTGGGTATATCCAATCCAATGGGTCAGGTTTGGATCTAAATTAATTATACGCAAAGAATAATTGGATAGGATTTAATTCCTATGTCTATTAAATGGGATTGGTTCCCGAAGAGTGGGTACGACGTTCGCACAAGTCGTTCAAGGTACTCAAAGGGAAAAAAATGTCAATTTCTTTTGCTCCTTCTTGTCAAAAAAAGAATACTAATTGGGGATGCTACTATTCCTCCGATCAGTCCTTCAGTAAACCCATTCGGCTACTCCATTTATTTAGTAATTTGCACAGTCGTGATGGCTGTTTGTTTATCGGGAATCCAACCACTTTTCATAGAAATGGAACAAGACTATCTCCCACAGTTTCATACCAGACCACATTGGAACAGAAGTCCCACAGCCTCTCTGTCATTACTTCTCAATGCCACCTGCAACCTCTCTACTTCTCAACTCCCCCCACAACCTTTCTGCCATTCTTTTTCAACGCCACTCAACCACTCCCGTCGCGAAGGAATTGTTCAACATGCCATGAATTAAGAACCCCTCCATGAGTGATGCCACTCTGGCAAGGGAGTTGTGCAACCTCATCCCCATAGAGAGCTACGACAACCCCGAGACCAAACGTGGCAAGCAAATGCCGCCTGAGAATGATACCCTATTCATTTATAGGTTGTTGGAGGAATATTGAAATGATTTTGGGAAGAAGGAAGTGGTTATCGGGAAGCCACTGAATTTGTCTGAACTCCAAACTGTACCCGACTTCGCTGAACTAGTAGAGATTCAAGAGTGGCCTCGTCTCTTTATCCATGTCACTTGTTGCAACAAGCTTGTGAGGTTGTTCTATTGCAACCTTATAATGACGACTTCAGAATCTGGAAAATTTGTGGCATGGAGCCTCATTAGAAGGCAGACAATAACACTGGATAGCTCCATTGTCAATGCTAGTTTCGGCTTGGGCGACCGTGGTTTCGAAATTACTGGCACCTCGGAAGACCATCTCCCCTCTAGGAATGAAGTCACACAGTTTTTATACGGTGCTCGGGTAGAAACTCCTGTTAATATGAGTGTGACTGCTCATATTATGGCAATGATTGTTGCCTAGTTCATTCAGTGCAGGCTTGGGAAAGAGCTCACTCACAACGATGACCTGCTAACTTACAAGGTGATGAGACGGGAGAAAATCAATTTCTTTGAGGTGTTTATGCTCAATCTGAAAATGGCTTATGAAAATCCCACTCAAAGACTCTCATATGGTGCCTTGTTGACAAGCCTATTTGAACTACATGGGATGGACTTGGACAATGAATCAGTGAGGGCCATTCGTGTCAGATTTGGGTTTGCAAATCTCCGGGCAATATCTTGCCACAGAGATTAGGATGTTGGTGGTTCGTCAGATGGTCCAAATGGGGGAGATGGTGTGATGCCAAATTCATTGTTAGAACAGGTCCTAGGAAAGCTAATAGCAATTGAAAATGTTGTTAGGAGGATTAATAGGGGTGTCAAACGGTTGGAGCGGGAGGCTACGATGCTATCTGACATTGAGATGGAGGTGGACAACAGTTAGTATGATAGGGAAATGTAATCAAATGAATCTCTAGGAATTAAGGCAAAACATGAAGAACTTGTTTACATTATAACTTTGGCATTTAGCTTTTGTATCTGATTTGGAATATGCTTTTGATATGTAGATGGTTGTTGACATTGGATGTCTAATGGGATTTTATCTTGTTTAATTGTCTTTTCTTGTGTTTGTTATAATTGATGAGGTGATTGATTGTGAGATTTCATCTATGGCTTATAATTGATGTTACGAACGATAATGATATTCATATCGCATCATCTCCAATGATTGGTTGGATATTTGGGTTTTAACGTATGTGGGTGAAAAACTGAATTTTGGTTTGTTTGTGGGTTCTTGCACTGCTTTGTTAAGGGAATTGTATTACGTTCTTTGGAGCTAGGGCTAAGAAATTAAATAAATTCAGAATATGTAACTATTTTTAGTTCTTATTCATCTTCTTTCTATGTCCAATGATGGAGATCGATGTTCAGACGAATGTGGAAGAGACAGTTAGGCTCTGTTGGTGAGTCAGTTCTGGCCTAAAGAGCAGATGGCTAATTATTATTTACATACTTGTAGCATTGCCTTGCACCATTGGAGCTTTTGCATCGGCAATTTTGCACATTTACAGGCATATTTTGAATTACACGGAGACTACCTACCAGAGATATATTGTTCACATAATCTTCATGATTCCAGTGAGTAAATGACTTTCAAGCTTTTCTATTGCATATAGGTAATTTTGGGTAAAACATCCATGTGATTTCAGTTTTGGCTAAAGACATATTATTGAGCTGTCTGCATGTAAGGGTAATACGAAGTCTTCTGCTAAAAAAATGGTTGATTGTTTTACTGTCTATTTTTTTTTGTCCTGCAATTCAATTCATGAAATTAGTGACTTTTATCTTTCTAGTTGGGACAACTCTTCTGTCGGCGAGCCTCTGATCTTCAGTCTCTGCTGCAGCATGTTTAAGTTTTGGTGTTTTGTTGTTGTTGTTGTTGATTGGATGGCAAGCGTGCTATTGTTACTTCCTTCTCCAATTTCTATTCAGGCAAGCTATGATAGGTAAATTCTTGCACACAAGTTACTTCATTTTACTATTTAGTTTCTGTCTTTTTGTGAGTTCAGCTAGTAAACTTATTCTGATGTTCAAAGATTAAAGTTCTCTTGTAATGTATAATCAATCAGGCATTGTGATTTATGATAAAAACACCATGCAATCTTCCTTGTGCTCTCTGTGTTGTGATCAAACAGATTGCAGGAGGATTAGCGGATAACATATAATGAGGGGAAGATTTGTAATAAAATGTGGTCAAATTAATTACACATCGTACCATGTACAGTACAGAACTAGGTTGCCATTGCTTGATACTGGCTTTCTACTTTGTGTCATGTTGGGTATATTGGTGACAATTGGTCAGTACTTTGGTTGTGAAACAAAATCTAGGTAATCCATGGAATCAATGCATATAGAAACTCATCATGGAGAATATTAATTGTCTTTTCTTTGTTCCCTTGTTCTTGTTGTTTTTTTAGGGAACTATTTTGACTTTGCTTTTTGTTCTTATGTTAATATTAGTAAACCCTTTTTTTTTTTAATGTTTGATAAATATCTTTCTCTTTTCTTCCATCTGTTTATATTTCTTAACTCTATATTCATCCATGCTTCATCATTGGATTTTACTGTTATTGAGTGTCACTTCCTATAATTTTCTGTCGCGTCTTGACAAAATCATGGAAGGAATACTGCAGTAGGTGTTGGAACTCTAGTTTTGCTCATGAATAAGTCAAGAATAAGTGTGGTGCATGAAAAGGAAGAAAAAAAATGAAAGAACAAGAGAAGCTTGGTAATGGGAAAACATAAAATTTTGAAGGTTTATAATACTTTTCCAACTGGAGGTATAGATACAATCAAGTGAGGAGGGGGGAATTTGTAAACAGAAATTGGCATAAGAATAAAAGTCCTTTGTACTTTCTAAATTCAAACTCTTGTGAGATTCTTTTGCTCTTTGGTTCTGTTTCCTTATTGTATCTACATGCAAAGAAATTAGTGTAATCCTTGGAATTTCTGTGTTTGCAGTTGTGATTTAGAAAACAACTCATCTTTTCTGTGTGATGTTCTTGCAGGTTTCTGGGTTCCTTATTGTTTGGTTTCGGGGAGCAGGAAGAACAAATGATTTTTGAAGTTAGATAGATAAATAGAGTTGTTGTAGTTAGATGCAAATACAAAATTGTCCATCCCATATACAAATTTTTGGTTGTTTTGTGATTTTCTTCAGGCATTGAGAAGAAGTACAAAGGGGGAACGGTTGTCTTGTTTGACCATGTTTTTTATGTGGTTGGTTGGTATAACCATTGGATTGGAATTTTTTTTTTGGTACAAGTCTTGGGGAGGATTGGAATAGTTTAAAAATCATATTGTCAGCTTGCCTTCACCATGAGAAATTATTGTCAGCTAAAATGGATAGATTTTTATTCTCTTTTAATTTATTTGTTACTCTAGTGCTTTATGTATCCAATCCACTCAAAAATATTCAAATGTGAATTTCCTATCAGCATCAAAAATCAAAATATATGTTGTGTATGTATTCCTTTGCCAGAAACAAATTCAATTTGTTAAATTAAACCATCTCTCTATCTCTCTCGCTCTCCCTCAACACTTTTTAACTACTATTAGAGAAAAACAATTAATGATATAATCGATTATGAGAGTTTTTCCTTCCATCTGATATGATTGCTTTGTTGGGGGTTTTTATTTATTTTCTTGGTCATATAATTGATGACATAATCGATGTTGAGAGTTTTTTTTGTCAACAACTCATTTCTTTGGTGGGGTTTTTATTTCTTGGTCATTTAACTGGGATGACATAATCAATTATGAGAGCTTTTCTTTCCATCTGATATGATCACTTTGTTGGGGGTTTTTATTTCTTGGTCATATAATTGATGACATAATCGATTATGAGAGTTTCTAATTCCATCTGATATGATTGCTTTGTTGCTGCTTTTTTTTCCTTGGTCATATAATCGATGACATAATCGATTATGAGATGCAAATGGATGGTAACAATTTCAATCCAAACAACCATTTTATCATTTATCCATCCAAATAAATGTCAACTTCAAATTTTAGATATATACATTTCCCTCCAATTCATTTGGATGGAGAATGGAGTGCACAAATGTAATATCCAAACAAAGCCTAAAAATCAACAAGAGAAGGTAATAAAAGCAATAGTTAAGGAAGGTATATAAGGATATATAGAGCTTCAATTCACCCTTGTAGGTTTAATCTACTATCTAAGGTTTTCTACCTTAGAATTTCTCCCAAATCCGCTAATTTCACTAAACAATACAAACCATGGGCAACAAACCCAAGTTTTACAAATAATACAAATTTGGATAATCCCTTTCTAGAATTTTGTTGTTAAAAATAAAAATATATCATAGTCATCTTTCCAATGTAAAATACATTTCTTCTTGTCAAGAATGGTATTAATGTTTGGTATAATTCCCTAGACAAAAAGGTTAGGAATGTTTGGTATAAATGGTTAGTCAAGAAGGCTAGGAATGGCTAGTCAATAACTGTAGGAATGGTTGTTGAAGAATGGCTATAAATAGAGCCATGTTTGTGAAGAATTTTGTGTAGAGTTGTGAAGAATTGTGTAGAGAGTTGTGAGAGCAAGAACATAGAGTGAGGTCTTGGAGAGATCAAGAACCAAGAGAGTTCTTAGTGTAGGGAGATAGATCCGAAATTGACAAAGAAAACTAGATCTAAAACCCAATTTAAAAAAAATTACGCACAATAGAGAAGATTGATACATTTAGATTGAAGATTGTAGATCGGTCTTCACTTCCTTTGTATTTGGATAGCAATTTGCAATGCTTAAGATCTTCTAATTTATTCCCTAAGATCAAAGTTTGGGTGAACAAACTAGGAATAATGAAGAAGACATGTTGTCTCTTGAGAGAGAGGAGGTTAGGGTTTCTTAGATAAAAAGTTTGGTTAACCCTAATTGCTAGTTATAATAGGATATATATAGACATCTTAGAATAACCTAATAAGGGTATTGGCTACTATGGGCCAAAATTAATCTATTGTACGAAACTCATTTATTTATTTTTAGTCCAAGTCCAAATATAATTAATCTTGTGGACCAAAGTCCAAATTAATTATAAAACCAATAAAAATAAATACTCCTAACTTATTTTATTTAGGCCCAACTATAATTAATCTTATGGACTTAAGTCAAAATTAATTATAAGACCAAATAAAATAAATCATTTAATTTTATTTAAACTTAAATAATTAATTCCAAAGATTATATAATTCTTAATTAATTATTATAGCTACTTAGAATAAAATTAATTCTTCTTCAATTCCTATTTTAGAATGTATACAAAATCATTCATAAACAATAGGGTTAAATTACGGACCTTAAGACATAATGTTCTTAACTCCATAAAATGACCAAAATACCATTGCTACATAATAACAATATATTTAGTCATTTTAAACATCTTCTATTATCACCATAAGAAGATGATGTACTCCAAGAAGCATTGCTGTAG
>JAWZTD010000137.1:6254958-6266522 GCA_035221335.1 Echites panduratus | reverse complement strand
CAAACGATGAAGTGTAAAGGGATAAAAATTAAAGTTTCTTTTTTCATTTCTAATTGGTCAATGACTAAAAGGAGAATAGAAATAGAAAAGACCGGGAGAATCTCATCACACACCTTCATCTTGTATCCATTCTCAAGGACCTTCAGTTGTTCAAGATCCTCTTCAAGTTGCAGTGGGGTTGGTGGAAGCTCAGGATATATCTTCAGGAACTTAGTGTCATAACTCTGGGTGGACATTAGAAACATATAACTATACTCATAATCTCAAGGTTGATGTAGGCATAACAAAAGATACAAGGAATAAAAGGGATATCATTTTGATACCTGAATCCCAAGATGAAGCAAGTATGGGAATTTAGGATTCACTGCTCCAGCCCTGTGCCAGAAAACAAAGTAAAAATTTACATAGCCTCTTACAGTGGAGGAATAGAATTGCAGCAGTGTGTAATACTGTACAGACTTGTTATAGGGGATCAGTCCTCGGGAAAAATAGATAGCATAACCATGATTATCTACCACACACTTTACGCGATTTGGATCAAATGCATCTTCAGGCTTCAAGGAAGTCACGGCAGTGCTAAAAACTGCATCTGGTGCAGCCTAAATCAACCACAGAATGGTTTAGAATCAGGCGGTAAACTAGATAATCCATAAAATCAAATTCTGAATTGAAATTCTAGGTAATATGAAAAATCTTCCGTTAACTTAACCGATGCCCAGAACACTGAGTTTGCACATTAATGAAACAGCTGTCAATTCATCTAATTGATAATATGGATATGAACGAAAATTTCATTTTCAGCTAGGAAATACAATGAAAGGCTGTATGAGGCACAGGAGTACATGTATGCCTTCAATACCAGCATGATTCCCATCCATTTAATTAATCATTATTATCCATCTTCAAGAGAGATCATGGAACTTTATTTCACAAAGAAAGATCAAAACAATGACCTCCAAATGCTTAAAAGCCATAAAACACTCACTGCAATTTTCAAGGTGTTTGATTTGACATAACGTAGTCAAAGTTATTGGTCTGTTGAGAAAGGAGATTGTTTCACAATCCAATAAAGAATACTATAAAAAAATACTGTAATCTTCAGCTTTGACTATAACAACATCAAAAGTTTTTTCTTCAGCTTTCCAGAAATCCCATGTTAATTTGAACTTTGCAAGGGGCAAAGACAAGTTACCTGCAGTGATTTGACGATTCCATCTATTATTTCTGGTTCGATAAGAGGTTCATCTCCCTGAATATTAACCACAATATCATACTTCTTCCCTAACGTTTGAAGAGCTTCATTACATCTCTCAGTACCTGCAGTAATAAAATGGTCAATCAGCTCCAAAACCTTTAAAGTACAAGCTTCAAAGGGAAAAAGAACAAAGAAAAAGATCATTTTTACCATTTCGACATGATTCCGATGTCATAACCACTTCAGCACCAAAGCCTCGACAGCATTCAGCAATCTTGTCATCATCCGTTGCCACCACTATACCATGATAAACCCCATATCAACTGACTACGAATTAGACACATCTAGAAGCAAACCGAAGGAAGATAAAGCCATACCAACATGGTCCAAGGATGAAGCCAGTTTGGCCCTTTCCCAAGTTCTCTGTAAATCAGGCAATAGGACAATTATACAACTCTCAGATTCTAACAATTAAAAGATTAAAAAAACCATTTACAAAATTTAACTAGTTTCCTCGTCAGGAGTGCTTACTGTTACCATTGATCACACGGATGACGATAATAAAAAGCAAACGCCCAGTTAAGAACTCAAATTCAAGAATCGAGAAAATTGGAAATGCGAAGGTTTTGACGGTGTTTGCTGAGACACACCTGAATCATGGGTTTGCCGAGGATCTGAACAAGCGGCTTGCCCGGGAAACGAGAGGAAGCAAAACGGGCGGGTATAATTCCGATAACACGAGTACGAAACTTGCTCGGCAGCCGAAGATAAAAGTAAGCATGTGCCCCTATTGCCACAGCTACAGCTGCCCCAACGGCAAGACCGTGAAAAATCCATGCTTTGTTTGAGGTGGAAGAGGATGAAGACGTAGATGATGGAGGACAGATCGTCATTGGATCTATTCGAGAAAAAAATTGCAGTAATTAATTATTCAAATTTCTAAAGAGATTTCACAGAAAGGTTCCGTCACGCTGTGTGAGCAGTGAGGACTGAGATAAACTTCATCAAAATTACGTCTTTTCCAACGTTTTTGCAGGTTACAATTTCCTTGCCGTGGGTTTTTGGGGTTTTATTTTGACAGCGGTTGTAAAATACCATTAGACAACTAGTTTTCTTCATCGAGAAGAAGACTCCTCTCAGATTGGAATGGAGTGAAGTGAAGTGTAAGATTCATTTGTTTTTTTTTTTTTTTTGTGTTTAAAATAACAATGAAATATCTCAAGTCGTTTTCCCAATTTGATGACCATCCATCCGCTTTCTTTATTAACCCTCCCACAAGACAGAAACTGTTCCTTTTTTTCAACTGAGAAAGAATCTAGAAGAGTTTCCATAATCAATCGAAAGCCCTAAAGAAGCTAAATTTACTGAAAGAGAGAGAGAGCACAGCACATTAATAATTTGAATTCCCCTTTAGACTTCAGAAGCATACAATTCTGCTTGAAATTGAATCATTCTGGTTACCTACATCTATGGTGTCCAAAATTGACTGGACATCGTTTACAAACTGTGCTTTTACAACGCTAGATGATGATCTGTGACAGAATTAAGCCCAAAATTCATATACAGGGGAGAAACGAACTCAGCTACCCACCCATTTAAAGTTCGTCCTGATCATGAAAGACCGGCACCTTGAAAGTAAACAATTTTCTGCAATGTGAGAGCTCATAAGATCTTGGGCTTCCCACATTTTCACTGCAAAGAATTCCAATTGGAGAATGAAGTTTCAAATTGATCGTGACAATTAGTCTTGTGGTTGTTAGGGATTCCTCTTCACTTGCCAACTTCTCGGCAGAACATAATAGTAGAATAGAATAACTTTAGTATTGGCGACCCTGATCCCATGGTGATGATACCCAACCACGGCGGGTGTATCCATTGTCAGAAGTTGATGACACCCTACCATCACCGTTGGACCCATTATTCTTACCCCACTTCGGTGAATAACGCTGTTTTGACTTCTGCTTTCTCGAGCCACTATTTTCATGTCTGACACCTGTACCGTCCCCATAATCTTTTGCCTTCTTCGCAGCTTTCTTCTCCTTGGACTTTTTCCTCTTCTTTCCGGAAGACTCTGAATCAGCATCCCTGAAAATTGTATTACTCCGACGAAGTGGTTCATCATTCTCGTCATCCAGCTGCCAATTACAATATAGCTCTTGGTGCTCGTCCGTTTGAGGAATTGGGTCTCCAGCACCAGGAAGCAAGTTCTTAAATGTTACTTCCCCATTAGACACTCCTTTCCGTTCCAAAAGTGCTGCATCTGGTCTAATTATGGTGCCAAGGATACTCCTGTTGGCGCCAAGGGCTAAGATAGTCTTCGAATTTGTCAAGGTAGTGAAAGCCATTGCAAAAGCAGATCTAACCTGTAAAAGCAAACACAAAAGAATTTCTTACTAAACTTGGATTGACTAAATAGGAAACAACCATTTATCTATAAATCACGGACTTCCAGACCCACCAGTGTGTCAGATACCTGACAATAAAGAACCTACAGGAGAGGTTACCGGCAGGTGTCCAAAAAACAACAAAACAAGGCAGATATGCTGAACAACAAAATAAAGAGAATGCAACAACAGCATGGCATAACAAAACAACTTTAACATTATCAGGAGAAGCAAACACAAAACAAACCTAAAGGACAACTTACCATTTGAGATTAATTTAATTTTTTCAACCAAAAAGCAGGAGAAAAAAAACATTTATTAAGAAATAATCACAAACCTGATAATAATTGAAGGAACTCTTGCCAATATCATTCTCGGGTGCCTATATAACAACAAAAGGGAAAAAGGTACAGATGTGAATGGTATGTGCATTACAGTCACAAAGGTTAAACAATCTCATATTCAGTTGGCACAATGACACTCTTCCAACAGGCATGAAGGAAAATGAGCAACGAACAGTTTATTTCACCACCCAAACAAGATCATTCTATAATATCAACAATATACTGAGCAGCGGGATTCAAATACAGAGCAAGATTGTCATCCAATAGTAATGAACCTTGTTGGAGACACCTTTCTCCGCAAGCCTATAGCCATTGCTAAATTTATAAATATAAGTGATAAAGTTCCTATACAATTCCAGTAAATGCAAACAGTTTGACTATAACTTATAAAGGACATCCCCCTCCACCAACCCACATTTTCCCCCAATAAAAAAAAAGGGGAATAAAATAGTGGGTAAAAAAAGAGACATGCCAACATATGATGAATTGCAAGGCAAAAAGAACAACAAAAATTCAAATTAAACAAGAACCTGTGGATCCTCAATGGAAATTAGGTATTGCTTTCCTGGAACAGAAAACCTGAGTTTTCGGAAGCAAGTAAGAGGACCAAAAATAAAATAAAAGCAAAAACCCAAGTAACATAAAGACAAATAGGCAGCAGATTATAACTGCATACCCTTTCATGCTCTTTAGAAAAAAGGTTCCTCCACCATTGCAGGATACACCAACATCAGCTGTATTTAGCTTGCGTCCATATATATCAAAAAAGTTTACCTATCATCGAAAAGCAGCTGGATGTCAATCATGTGACTCATGCACTTTGTAATTTATCCAAAGTCAATTGAGAAGGAAAACATTGGGAATCATGGTAACCACTTTACTGGGTCATGTAATAATAGTGTAATCTTGAGAAGTCATACACATAAGAGGTTCAACACCCTTTTGACCTTCTCTCATATCACCCAAGAATTATGAGGATGAGAGTAATTAAACACGAGAAGGATATCATATTTCACATGGTATATAGAAAGCTGTCTTGAGGTCACCTTTTACAATGAACATGCCATTTTCAAAATATTCATCAAGCAATTAGTATTTTGTTTCTCATCCCTGCTACTTGTCATTGACCACAAGCAAAACTCTATCTTACATCAGGCTAACACTGGACTGAGAAAACTAAATAGACAAGACCCTTTGTTTCTTTTAACACATTATTATAGGGGAGAATTTTGGGAAAGAAAAACAGGAGATCCTTGAATGCAGTTCTTTGTTTGTCTCAACCTAACACCAAAAAAATAAAAGTGATATTTTTTTTTCCTGCCCAAGAATACAAAAACATGAGGAAAAATTTAATCAAACTTCACACACCCATTTTAATTCTATTTCAATTCAGAGGTAAAGCTCAAAAGACAAAAAAGTGATTATAAATTGGAGAAAACAGATTGACAAACTAGGAACAATCGGGCAGTGGTGATCAAATAAATTATGATTGAACAACTTGGTCCTTCAAACTTTATTCTTGAAAAAACCACTTCAGTTAACGACTGTTTGACCAAATTAACACGGTAAATTCAGTACTACACTATTCAAACGGCTAGAAATGAGTATTAACTGAATTCTGGCTGAGCTAAAAGTCAATTTCTGGCTTAGCAAGAAATGAAATTTAACTGAGCCAGAAATCTGAATTTTAGCTCAGGAATATTTCAAATAATACTCATTTCTAACTATTTAAATAGTGTAGTATCGAATTTGTCCCCGTTTGATTTGATTTTTTTTAAGAATACGATTAGAAGGACCAAATTGTTAAATCGTAATTTGTTTGAGGTCCATGGCAAAAAAAAAAAAAGGTTAAGGACCAAAGTGTTAAACTAATCAAAAGTCAGGTCCTAAAACATCCAATTTCTCATATGTTCATTTACTAAAACAGAATGGAAAGAGAATAATTACAAATTGATTAAGGATATCTTTCCCTTGTGAGGGGTTGACAGATCTTTTTTCCTTTTCCAGCTTCAGTATTTAACCACGGAGGTCCAGTATAGACAGAGAAAACTAGTAATAAAATAAACAGTTTTCAAATAGTTTAGTTCCTAAAACATACAATTAACAGGTGATTCTGCATATCCAAGTATTCTCATAGAAACAATGAGTTTGTTGGAAAGCCGTCAAATAAAATGATGCTTTTAGCAGAGTAACATTAGAGTAAAATTATACAAGGAACATACCAAGAGAACTCCCAAATTATGCTCCGGAGAAGCTTGGCTGTTCTGATAATTCTGCATGAGATTATGGACAATGAAGAATGAAAATGAAATGGGGAGGTAAGTCTACACATAAAGAAATAATGTCCAAAGCTTTCCTAAAAGCCATTAAAGACTCCAAATGTTCTAATTAAAACAATAACTAACAAAAATTCATGTATATTGCCACAATGAATGAAAAACCAGATGATACATTAACATGGGTTTTTATCTGCACAATTCTGCCCTCAAATAACACGAGGCAGGACAAAATAAGAATATGGCAAATGATGCAATGCATCACAAAATTCATGATCTTAAACCACTCAAATTCCACAGGTTGATGAGTTTCTTGACTGTCTTAGTAGATGGAATAAAATTTTGATTGGGATGCAACTGTTTTCTCCGTGACCACATGTGGTACTTTTTCAGACCAGAGAAACTTCTCCACAAGATCCAAGAACAACATTCTTTTTTTAAATACCATTAAACTTTTTAGAAAATATGATATGAAGCCAAACAAATAAACATGCAATCTAGATTCATCTTTGATTACCTTTAACATCGCCATAAGCATGACAAGGAGTGCATAAGAACCTATCCCTCCAGTGTATACCTACAGGAACAGGAAAAAAATATTCACAAGCAGATAGTGAAAGTATGATGAAGACGATTAAGATAAATAAGCTTGCACTGAATAATGGAGTGCTGAGGAAATATAGCTCCACCTCATTCAATTCTCGTTGCTGTAAGAAAATTTTCAGAATTAAACACAAGGGTCGAAGTGGAGGCCATTTAGATACAGCATCCTAATCAGACGACAACATGTTGGTCAGTAGAAGTGCTTAGGAGTTACTGCTTAATGTAATTAATAATCCACAAACCTTTATAAACTCAGCAGCTATTGGTCCATTTTGCAAATCAAAACTGCAACAAGGCATTGACAAAGAAATTAAAAAATCTAATCACACTATGTAACGAGAACAGAGAAAAACAAAACTTCAGAATGCCTGAATTAGCAGTGACCAATGAATTAGAGGAACCATAATGAAAGACATGAAGTGCTGTTTGCTGAATGGCAAAAACAAAGAAAGAAAGAACCCTGAGAAAATAGGCAGTAGCATTGCACATCCATTCTCCTTTTTCCAAATACTAGGAAAAATATTAACAGCAACCAAGCAACAAGCATAAAGACCAGAATTCTAATATCTTCTATTTCAAACCTACAGAACTATAACCCTTTTAAAGTAAATAATTACTGTAGTAGTAATTTTAGGAAAAGAAAAAACCTCTGAATTCTACCAACTCAGTTGAAAAAAAGCAACACATTAACTAACCAATCAACCAAGTAAAGGTGAAACATTGTGATACACACCTTGCAGGGAACATATTTTTCTGCATATTACAAAAAAACTTTGAAGGCGGAAAATGAAAATATCAAACCTTATATCAAAGGCAATAAGACTCTTTTTCTCCACAAATTTGATAATAGGAACCCGAGCCTTCGCAATCACCTGATATATTGTTGAAAGACCACCAGAAAAAGATTGAAAAGGTCACAATCAATAAAGTTAGACCATAATGTTACAGATTCAAAATTCATATTAAAAACACCTGTATTTTTTTTCCAACTCGGTTTTGTGACAGGAGTTTAGAAAGAGCAAGCAAGCCTATTTGTGGATTCTGGATATCTGACCCCAATATCACAATCTGAAAACCATAAAATAAGTCGGTCACAAAATTATGAATTTAAGTCCACACAATCTATATAACAATATAATTGGGTATCCACCCTTTTTTTTTTGGGTGGAAAACATGAATTTATAGTCCTTAAGCATGAAATTGTTGAGAAAAGAACAGCACATGATAAAAGATTTTAGTTTCCGTTAATATTGCATTATGACTATCTAAACTTGACTGCAAACTATGTTAGTCAGATTTGACATACAACCAGAAAAGGAATGGGGATTATAGAATCAAAATAAAACCCATGAAAATCAGAAATCGGGTTTAAAAGGGGATCAATATTGTCCTCTCAACCTGACAGGGTAAGGTAGAGCTTTATCACAGAACATCAGAGATATGTTCTAGTAAGATACTATAAGGAGTTGTGATACATTCATGATAAAGCCTATCCACAATCATATATTGCCATAAAAGTTAACCAGTCCTAGAACCATTTTGTCACTCATCAAGTATCATCTTGTCTAAGGCATAGCATCAAGGTTCTTATAATGATAATAACCCTTATGACAAGACAGCAGAAGTAAAAGATAATATGATATCCTGGAAGCTATAGTGAAACATAAACGTTAAACTTTTTCATTTGAATCAAATTTTCTTGAAGAACAAGGTTCTGTGTTCGTTCTTTTTTAAGGTACTATTTGGCACCTGCCCTCTGCTCTCCCTGTATCTGTAAATTACTCTGAGATTTTATTCCACATTAATGTGTACATTAACACCATTGTTTTGTTCACCAAAACTATTTTGTCCTTTTCTTCTTTCCAAAATTGGTTTCCTTCTCACATCTAAAATGTTCTAAACTTGAACGGAAAAAAAAAATCATAGAAAAAGCTTATACATGGCAAAGAAACCATTTTGATGTGTAATGTGACAACTACCACCAACAAAACCGAAAAAGAGAAAGGTAAAGACCATGAGACAAATCAAAAACTCACACAAAGAGAGACTAGGAGTTTGAAAAATAAGGCCCTATAATTCCCATTTGGGTAAGCACAAACATGGCATTTGTAAAATCCAAGATGTAGGAAATGCAACATGAAATATTGTATCAGTTCAAAAAGCCTAGTGTTTATGGGAGAAGAAAGCGTACACACAACACACTAGAAGCAGAAAGATTACATCAATATCACTTGTTGGAAGATAAAGGCCTGTTCTGAATGAACCAAAAACTTCTGCCTGCAAGATCAAACAATGAGGATAATTTTGCAGATGCATAAATTATATGTAGTGTTTATGCTTTCCATAATTATCTATAAGACAAAGAGAAGACTGTCTTTAGAAAACCCACAGAGGGACAGACCTGGCAGTTTGGCCAAATATGTTTAATCACTTTAACAACAGATTCTATGGCTTCAATGCGAGATGCCTTCTCCTCTGGAGTTGGAGACAGGAATTCACAAAAATCTAGTATCTCTGTAAAAACCAAAAGTTAGGAAATAATGGTCAAATCCAGTTATTGCATATAAAACAAGATCACAAAACACCTATAGGAGTAGAGCTATTTCTTGAAAGGCAGATCGTTAATCCATATCCTTTAAAAGAAAGTGAAGTGATAACAGAAAGCAGAGAGCATTAAGTGCAGGTTAATAACTTAGGCATGATTCATCAACATGTACATGCCCTGGTCAATCTCAGAAGATGAATCTCAAAGTATCTCAAATCTAAACCTAACAACCAAAAACACCCGAGTTTATGCCATAGGCTAAATGCTTGAAGTGTACATCGGAGAGCATTCTTCATGGGAGTAATTCAATATATACATTTTCAGTATTCCTTAAGGACACAAAAAAACTGATTCACTTCTTTCAACGTAGTAAAGATGCAGCCAAAGTTGAAGTTAAATATTTCTATGCACATAGAGAGTGATCCTAAAATGCTACGGTGAAAGGTAAAAACAAATTTCCAATTAGCACACGCCCTCTCACCCCCCTCTCTCCGTGCTCAGTCTGGAATTTGAACCAGTTAAGAACTGTATCATTTAAAAACCTTTGTGAAGCTGAAGCATTGGGCTCTTGAACCGAAAATTCCCACGAAACCAATTGCCTTCGAGTGTTCTCACAGGCTCTTTCACGGGAGTCGCAGCCGGAGAAGGTGAAGACGGAATTGGAGGACCTATATCATCCTCGTCATTGACGTCGAGGGAGAAATAATCAGGGGCAGCAGTTCCGACCAACGAGGACTGAACGGCTGTCAGAGAAATTTCGCTGCGCAACACCACATAAGGTCCCAACTCGTTTGCTTCCGGTGACGGCAGAGGGCTTAGGGTTTCGTATAAAATAGACTCTGCCGTTTCCATTGGCGGCTGCCGAGTTCAGGAGGAAATCTGGAGTGCACAATGAGAATCTCTCAGTAGATTTCTTACGCGATTCGGAGCTTCGACCGTTTTCTTACAGGGTATGGGCAGGGTCACCAGTCCAATTCGGTTGTGATTTAGTACTACCCCCTAGGCTGTGATCATGTGAATCAATTACGCTTATAGTACCTACTTTTTTTTTTCTTTTTCAGTAAAAAGAATCAAAATTGTATTAAAACCAAATAAAAGAGAAATTACAAAGTGGTAAACATAATTTCCTGTACTTACGTTTTAGTAAGGGGTATTTAAAGAAAGTATCATTATTTATAAGTTATTTTAATTATATTTTTATCATTAATTTTAAATTTTATTTTATTAAATATTTTATTAATTTTTTAACATAATATGTCTATATATCTTTTCTTCAATTATAATTGTTAAAATAATTAAAATCATAAATAATTTTTTTAAAAAAATATATAACATCTTAATTTTAATAAAATAATAAATTTTGACTTTAGAGTGGGGGATGGAATTTTGACAAAATTGAGGAGAAAAACTGGCCACGGATTTCCTAAACTGAGTGTTATTAAATAAGTTGTAAATAGACTCTTATATTTAAATATTTTATTAATATTTGTAGTTTTCTTTTCTTTTAAATCTGTTCATTTATGAATTTCAAAGATAATTTTACAAATTTGATTTCTTATAATATCAAATAACAAAAGTATTTCGAGTAACCTTTATTCCGCTTATACTAATTAAATTAAAATTAAAATTAAAATTAAAATAAATATTATTATTCTAATCCGTGCAAAATAAAAGTCATTCCTTCTCCATCTTCGCTTTCCCCTCCCTCCCCTTTGAAAACTAAATAAAGCCTTCACTTCTCAATTGTTTTAATTTTTTTTAAAAATTATTTAGGAACTATCCAAATTTATATTATTTACATTATAGATTTTTATTTCTAAACCTTAGATTTATCTAAATATAAATCACATTATCAATTCCCTCTTTATAATAGAAAACATGGAATCATCAGCTTGAAATGAATAATGATCTTCGTAATATTTTAAATTTTAAATTATTACAAAAAATTAATTGTAAAAATAAATAAATTCAAATATGAAAAGATTATATATTCATTTATTTAATTTTCACTTGTTCATTTTCTTCAAAATTCTAGCTTTATTTACTTTTATTTATTTTCTTTTGCCTTTCATTCCCCCCATTAACTTCAACTTTTATTTACTTTATTTACTTCCTTTTCTCAATTAATTTTAACTTTTTTTTCTTCAAATTCAGTTTATTTTTTAAATTTGATATCAGATATAAAACTTCATTTTATATTTTTTTAATATATAAAGT
>JAWZTD010000137.1:6243392-6254858 GCA_035221335.1 Echites panduratus | reverse complement strand
ATCTTCAAACCTTTTACTTTGGTAATTCTAGTCCCTTTTTATCTTTTATTGTTGTTTTGGTACTAAATTTTTTTTTTTAACATCATTGGTCCAAATTTTTAAAAATATGTTTTTGAAAATTTTTTATCCGATTACAAAAAACGAAATCTACTTTTTTCTTTAATAAGGATTTGGGTCGGATCAAAACAATTTCCCTAACTAATAATAATAAAACCTTTTAACTAGCATGTTTCCCGCCGCCACTGGCAATGATCAACTTCAACCTCAAACTTCTTTGCCGGGCGGTGAGAAAAGACCGGTTGTGGGTGAAGTTGATTTCTTCTATAAATAAGAACCAGAGTACTACTGATATTGTTGTTAATTAAATTCTCATTAATGACCATATTAAGATTGAAGCAGAAATGAATACCCCATGTAAAACAGTAATGTTTGTTATGTTTTAGTAAATTCCAATTGCTCTACAATAGATGCAAATGCATGGCTAATTCTAAAAGATAGATAGGCTTGATTGAGAATCCAGCCATACGAGTTTCGCTTGTAAGGAGGTCTCAAAGCATGTCTGCATTGCCCTAATTTGAAAATAAAATAAAAATTTGCTAACGGCGAAACCAAAAGACGACACAATAGACATGCAACCAACTGCAAAATGGTAAATTACTTCAACGTTTGCCTTTCCTATAACCATCATCGTAGTCATCGCCGTCGATGTCATCATAGTCGTCGTCGTCATCGTCATTGTCGCCATCATCGCCATCATCGCCGAAATCAGAATCACTATCCGATTTAGGTTCATCACCATAACGGCCACGAGTATGAATTACCTTTCCAATTTGATAAACCCCGGAAAGACCAAATGTTATCATCGAAACATCGCAATCAGAGTAGTACTTCTTCATGACGCCAGACGCATTGCAGGAAGCCTGTAGTGTATTTAAGTATGGTGTTGGGTTATCAACATTAAACTGACTCGACACTGGAGGCTCTGTTACAGTGTTGAGAAAATGCGTGACGGAGGCACCACTAGCGGCGGTGGCAGAGGGGCGGATAAGACTTCGACGGATGAGATTTTGAAGGGGTGCATTGTTGCCAAATCTTATAAGCCTTGATGGAGCAGAACTCATTCTCAGTGTCAAATCTCCGTATCACCAATTGCAGGTAAGAAGATTGAAGACTCCACCCTGAAGCAAGTCAGAATCACGGAGCGGCTAGGGTTTTAGAATGGGATTTGGGGTTCTAGAGGCATCTTTTAACACACGTGTCAAGCAAAGAAGTCAATACAAAAGTTCATAAATAGAACAATTTTTAAGGCAGGGGCCTAGAAGGGCCTCATTCTAACGAAAGGCACCGTCGTTACTCGATTTGGGTTGATTGGTTTCACGAGTAAAATTTCACAAACTTAAGACTGGAATCAGGATTCGGAATGTAGGCTATACCGAAGAAAGAGACACAAGAAAAAAATCAATTATATATTGACTCTTCAACTATTTATATATATAATATATGTAATTTTTTTGTAAATTAAGTAAGATTATATATAATTTTTTTCTTTATACTATTTTCATCAAAATCGTCATTTTGGAGACAATTCAATGGTGAAAAACTGAAATAAAATTTTAAAAATATATTTAAACAGATCGAAGCAGTTTTAAGGCATCAATCAATCAATGTCCAGTGCGACGAACAGTCACATTAGTTATGATCTTGTGAACCAATTGATGCATTCTTTCTATTTCAAGACCTCTCTCTCATCAACTGAAAATTTAAACAAAAATGTTGCTTCCTCATGAACCGGCGAATAATTTCAAAGAGCTTAGGATCACTATCAGATAACAGGAATAGCAGCAAGATTCATTTCTTCTAAATTTTCTGCAATTGAGTGGAGAAAGCGTCACAAGTCAAACCTCGAGTAAGATTCACAGAATTACCCAACCCGAGTAAGAGAAGCAAGACTCTCTCCACTACTACTTATATTCTTAAAACTAAGTTCACAAACTTATTTCTCAACCTTACAATATTTATACAAGAAAACTACTCACTGCTGTTAATCACAGGCACCTTCTCATACAACTCCAGTTCTCTTAAGTTTCTGTGGCAGGACATACCTACCCCCGAACTGCTGCTGCAGCCATATGATCACAGTAAACAGAATACAGCCACAGGGAATAATCACATCCCATGCAATTGAGTAAAAATCTGCATTATTATTGGCATAGATGTATGATCCATTGAAGTCCCGAGGAATGAAGTTGTGAATCCTGTAGAGGTCATATGCATGGGGCAACAACCGGACTAATGTAGTTCCCATGTAAAACGGCTTTGAAAGAGCACTTTCTTTTGAACTCAGGAACACGTTGAGGAGAATTTGAGGGAACAGAAAACCATCAACAATCAAGCCAGCATAAGATCTCAGAAACTTGAGAGTAGAAGATTTATGTTCAATGTAATAGCGTCGTTGATACTCATCGAAACTAGAAGTAAGCACATCACTTGCATTACCATTCTTGTTCCAGCTCACGAGTATGGTGATCAATCCACCTGCAATGTATAGTGGCAAAGAAACAAAAATAACCCGCTTCTCTGCCATCCAGGTATGCTTATTATTTCCATCCCCCATTCTTGCTGTCCATGCCAACTGGAGGAGACGAGACAGAAGGAGAAAGGCCACCATTGTTACTAGCCTTACACTCATCTCGTTTACTTCCAGCCATCCACTACCTCTGAGTATCACATTATGCTGATACCGATTCTTTAAGATTAGGGCTTCAAAGTTTAGCACTAGAGGGATGAAGTGGCCAAAGGTGAGGATGGTAAGCATAGTGATTGACATGAAAGGGAGGTTTTGGGAATGGTTTTTAACATGGAAGATCTGGAATACCAAGAATATACAGGCAAGTGAATTGGAGATTAGAACCATAATGATCTCCAGATCCATCCTCCATATTGATTCCTTGGCTTGGAAAACAGAGTAGAAGTGTGAAGAAATGTCCAATTGGTTGAAGTAAAGCGGGTGACCTTTTGATCGCCTGCTTTCAATGGTTCCCTTAATGAAACTTGTGTCCCTTGAATTTACTTGAGGAAATTCCAAGTTTACAAGGATCTCGCAGTCCAGAGACTGGCTGAAGGGATTCTGATTGTAAGAATATAGCTCCCTGCAACCCAACATGCAAGCTGCCCCTGTTTCAGCATCATAGAACCCTTCTGCAGTAATCTCCAGGGAACCTCTGGAATTCAGTGAATAATTCAGAGAAGAAAACTGAGTTTTGAAGACTATAATATCATACAAGATTATTTTGTAGCTGATATTCATAGAGCTTGTAAAGTTGGAGTTTTCCCCATCTTCACTGATTTCATCATCATGAGCATCTTCTGAAATGACCATGCTGTTCCCTTGATAAATATCATCATCAACTGCAATGGGTTCTGCATCACCCCAACCAATATTCTCTCCAGAATGTGTGATTGACATTTGAAACCTCATTTCATAAGAATTTCCCTTTGGGTATTTGCTGCCGCCCTTGGCTGCAGGCTTTTTCGCCGAGCATGATTCTTTTGCCTTACTGACTTCAGTATACTCATACTTCAATCCTGGCAATCTCCATCTCCATCCGTTAACATCTATGCTTCTGACCATAATCCTTTCAAAGTAACCAGGACTATTCACAGTGTTGTTAGTCCAAATTTCTCCTAGTATTGTACTACTGGCGTTAACAGTCCACACAGCAGGGAACCTGAAACTCATCCTTATGGAACAATCTCCAACATGAGCATCACTAGTCGGGTTTAGGATTCTGCAGGCAATGATGCACATCTGATTTTTCTTCCTTTGCCATGATCCTTCTCCTATCAATGCCATCTTCGGATCGAGAGAGTGGTAATACCTACTATTTATGTTCTTTGAAAAGGATATTATGTACTGTAGCTTTTCTTCCTCCTCAAAGCACTGAATTGCAGACAGGGACATCACCTGTGATAAGTATGGAAGATCCCTCTGTCTGCAATTCTTTGGATCTTTACAATCGGAAGCATAATCCAGAACAAAATCATGAGATTGGGCATATAAATATGAGCATATGCTTCTAGACTTCAAGCCAAGGGATTGACTAGCTTGAACATTGATTCCCCCAAGACACCCCCCACCAATCTCCTTTGAGGCCAACGTATAATTATAGTCTCTAATTGAAGGGAAAGAAACTATCTTCACCGGCTGAAAGTAGCCAGACCGCTTGGGCAGACTCAAGCTTTCCAGCGTTCCGGTTACTATACCAGTGAAGATAGTAGACTTCTCTGGAGCATACAGGAGCTTAAGAACAGCTTCAAGTTCTAGTAACTCACCTGCTTCTGACTGCCAAGAAGCTGATCCAACCATACACAGCTTCCGAGTGGACTCTGACCAGAATCCATTCAAGAGAAAGACTCCCTTGCGATCACGAGATCGAGGACTTCCATACACACTCCAGGTTGAATAATTACTGAATCCGGTTCCGGGAAGTTGGAATTTCAGGTAAGCTTGAACTTTATAGACTCCGGTGCTCTTGGTTTCATACACATTCCGAGTGGTATAGAATGATAGTGGATAACTAGAATTAGAAAGGGGCTGAGCAGAAGATGATGATGTTCTTCCAAAGATGTTCTCACCACCTGTATAGTAACTTGTCCATGCCTGGAGTACAGGGAAATCTTCCGCTTGAGCACGAACAGTTGAGCTGGATTCAGGGACAAAGGAAGCACAGTGATCATTGTAGGAAATTTTTGCAGAAGAGCCATACGCTATGCTGAAGAAACTGAATAGAACGAGCAGCAAGAAGTTTATGACTTGAAACAAGCAGAGTAAATGAGAAATTCTGGAAGAAGATTTCATTGTTTCAGTTCACTTCTTGTACAGATGAAGAGCAAGAAGATAAACTTCCATGTATAAGAAGAAAAAGTTGACTTATGAAGTCTTGGTCTATCACAGCCGCAAAGCAGGACCAAATTCATCGACGTCAACGAAGACTAGGAAAATTTCCATCCCAAAGCAGACGAAAGAGGGAAGACTGGAAGTTTTGTAGTCGTCTTCCATGCGTTCAGGACAAGCATAAGATGAATTCCTAAATTACTTAGTCACACAAGCACAAATAGGTAAAATCTTCAATTTAATACATGAAGGACAAGCACAAGATGAATTCCTAAATTACTTAGTCACACAAGCATAAAATCTTCAATTTAATACATGAATTTTGAGCACAATACTGCTGCTCCAAAGAATACAAGAATATTATGGGAAGGGACCCAGCACCTTTTTTTTTATAGCAAGATCAAGAACCGATAGCTACAAGAAGGCAAACTTTCATGAAAACTGCTTAACTTTCTACCCGGAAAAGGTGATAAGGAACAAGAAACTTTGCCGCTTAATCTTCGCATCTTCTTGAGTCTGGCGTCCTTCATCAAACAGGTGATAGCATTGGTATTACCTGAGCATTATCTTTCATCCAGAAACAAGAAAGCAACCAACCCCAACACTCACAGAAGCAAAGCACAACTAGCCCGATCAGAAATGAACAAGGCAAGGTAAAAACAAGTGACAAAACGAAAACATTAGATGTTTATCAACAATCTATTCTGCCCTAAAATTGGAAAAATATATTTGTTTAAATCATCAATACGAAAATAGAGGACATTCCTATACAGTTGAATTAGAAGGTAAATTACATCGTCAAAGCCCAAATAAACCAACTAGACAAAATATTTATGCCCACAAGTAAGCAATATATACATTTATTACCAAAACAAGATATCAGGGCAACCGAATGTCATATTCCTAAGATTTCTCTATAATGTAAAGTCCTTTCTAAGTTGCAAGATTAAACAGTTGAATCTCCAAAATTGCCTTCCCAACCAACTTAATAATAATATTCATAATGGGAGTAAATCGGTGGAGAAGACAATGGCTGGCTTGTCTTCTGTACTAAAGAAAGAAATTTATCACAATCCTTCACCCCAACTCCAGTAAATGCCTCCACAACGGTTTTTACATACCCACCCAAACTGTCCTTAAAATGCTGCGAGCAGCTCTTGTCACCTTCATCAACATCCTGAACACCCCCCTTGACAAGACAACCCACTTGAGCTCCATCACTATATGCTTTGCATGCCACCAAGATATCATGTGCACGCTTCAAAAAGTGCCCGGCCACAAAATCTTCAAAATACTGCAGTAAGAAACAATAATAATTTAAGTACACAAACGCTAATTCCATGGAACAATAGAACTTAATTTCACCACTGGAGAATCCTTCTGCAACCCCCCGCCCCCAACCACCACCAAAAGAAAGCGGAATATCTGTACCATTAGGAATACAGACATAAAAGGCCATCTATTACTTCTAGTAACTAGTAATTAATTGGTTAAATTAAAAAAAATGTTCATCCATACTAAGTAAAACATTAAAGAAATCCACATAGAAACACTAATGGACAAATGTAAAGTCAAGTTACCTTTGGTGGCCTCCTAATAGCATATACCATTGTTTTGAGGGACAAGATGAATGTGCTCTCATTGTACTGAAGCGAACTTTTTTCTCCCTTTGGTGTGCCACTCATGTTTGCATATCCAGGCTCATTGAAGAAGGGCTTTGCATTCAAAATTAGTCCTTGAATAGAGACCAACACCTGTAATGTGGTTGATACACCAGGGATCCACTTCTCTTTCTGACTGCCACTCCAGGTGTTAAGAAGGCTGAGACATACTTTTCCACAGTGGTACAAATTTGGATTGATGCGAAGGCCACCAGAGTGGTAGTGAACCAGCTGTCAGAAGTAAAAAGCAAAAATTATGATACTGAGCAAATGCACGAGGATAAATGACAGTTAAACAAAACAAACACAAAACTTGGTAATGTACCGGTGGAACATTAGGATAATTGCTTGGATAAAACACATCAAAGAAAAAGAGACCATCATGGTATGGAGTCCCTTCTGCACCAATTACCACTGCCCTCAAAATGTCCATCCTTGATTCATAGACTCTTACAAATATTGTATCTGTTACAGGAAGAATAGTGCTCACTTATACATCAGTATTGGGAAACAAAATCTTTAACACCATAAGAGGGCGGTCAATTTTGAATGCCTGAAGCAATGAGTAGTCCTATTAACAACTGGCAAAAATTTGAACTGTAATGAGAGGATAACAACACAAGACATAAAGAAATTTCTAGCTTACCAGGTAAATCTTTCTCAAGAATCCTCCATTCCTCCTGTATTTTCTTTGCCCAACCTTTTGATGGCTGTGACAGGTCATCCCTTCATTAGAGAAAATAAAAACCCAAGTAGAATCAATGTGTTTTTAAAATGAAATCCTCACCTGCTTCACTGAAGAGCCATTCTGAGCAAAATGGTGGTCTGAATAATCTTGGACAGTATCAAATTTTTTGAAAAGATCAAATTTCTTCAAAACTTCATCAGGACTTCCATACTCTCTGCTTGATGCACTAGATGAATTAGAAGAACTTCCAGTAAAGCTTGAGATCTTTTGAGTCTCAACAGGGATCCAGGAGCCAAAGGGCATTTCCTCAGAGGTGGGCACAGGCCATGATGGATCAAAAAATCCTGATGGAAAAGAAGCACCAATTGCAGGATTTCCATACGTATTTTGGTCCATGGCAATAGTCTTTACCCCAGCTTCAGTTACCCCAGTAGCATTCAGTCCTACATCATGTGAACTACTGTTACTAGCAGGCATCACAAATTTAATAATATTATCTGCACCTGTAGGAAGTTGTTTCTGCGAACCACTGTCAGCCATACTGTGCCAATTGCGAGGTTTTCTTTTACCATGTGAAGATTCACGAATATACTTCAGTGCCTCCATTTTTGGAGGCAAATTTGGGAAATTTAGACAATCCTTGCTGAGTTTTGACCGCAACTGTCTTGACCTGGCAGCAAGAACTTTTTTTTTCGCTTCATATCGATCTGCAAATGACCATTTTGAGGGCGACTTCAACTTCTGAGGGTGGTCAAGTCCTTGCAATTGTTCACCAAGTGTCAGACCATCTCCAGAAGCTGATTTCTGATGATTTGATTGTTCTGGAGGAGATGCATCCATCCAAGGAGAATAACCTGAAGCATCCAACTGAATATCTGAGGTAGGATGACTAGAAGAACTTGCCATGTCAGACTTCATTTTAATCCTTTCCTCACCCATAAACCAAGGAAGGGGAACCTCAACACCAGGAGGTATATCTAGTTGGTCAAAATGTGATTGCAATAATGAATACTGGTCATCATGCAGCAAATCATCATAAAACATATCCAAATCCGCACCAAAATCATCTACATCAACCGAATTATGTGATCCTGAGGCATAGTTTTCCTCGGTCAATGTCATGCCATCCTCAGACACGGGATTAATTTTGTTACTAAGGCCCATAGAAACACTGGAAAAAGTAACCTGTAATAGGGAAAGAGGCACAAGCTGAAATCAAGGACACTAACCCCATATCAGCAAATAACAGCCTAATTGAAATAAATTATGCTGCTTAACTGTGAAAAAATTATATCTAAAACATTATATGTAATCTCCCCAAACACTTTCCATCTCATTCTATCATTATTCTTTTTTCTTTCAAGCTTCTTGCTTAAAAACAATTTTAGAATACTGCAAATATGGAAGTTCCTCCACCAACCTCTCTTATTAAGATTACATTCACAGATATGCATAGAAACTGCTTCATTTGATCCAAGTCTTGAGTATGTAATGTTGGTCATATTGCCATGGAAAGTATACAAAAAGGAGCTTTAGTTGGTTTAAGACTGATTCATAAACAAGAAAAATTCTTGCAATCTGGTCATATTCAAAGAAGTTATTTTGTTAGAAGATCAACATCCACAAGAAGATTTTGGAAATGACCCAACAAGTATAAAATATTCCTCAAGAAGACCAAGATTAATTTCAGACCTATGATGATTTAGGAAATCAAAATCTTAAAAGATTTATTTTTAATTCCTAATAAGATTTCAATTAGTAGGTTTTTCATACACTATATATAGTTGGCCAAGGGCCCTATGTAATTCAATTCGGTTCAAACATATTTTTATTGAGAGAATATTTGTTTCCTTCTTAGTTCTTTATTAAATTGTTTTGAACTTATCAAATTTTTGGGTTTGTGATATTTGTCCTTTGATATTGTTGGTTCTCATTAGAGTAGATCAATAGGTTAATAATCCTTATTATTGGTTTTTGTTCACTCTATTCTTCTCCAATCCTACTTCCTGAATTTTCTTTTCTTTGGGCAATTCTAATTTTGACATACTCAACGTTTTTATTGAAGATCACATCAGTATGTGTTTAATCAATCAGATTTCAGGAGTTTTGGATGCCATATCAACTTAAACTTACAGATAATATGACTATGAACCATACAGAGCAAACTGAATCTATCATATAATCATAAATTAAGGAGCATATACAATTCCAACTACCTTGTCTTTACCGCTTGTGTCGGCTTCCCTAGAAATTAGTATGATGTCATCAGAATCATCATCCATGTCAACATCAATTATTTCAGGGCAATAAACCTACAAAGGATTAATTCAAAAGCAATTATTCAATAGAACATAAAGCTATCAAAATCATGCAGCAAAAAGAATATCTAAGCAACAAGAACTGTAAAAATAGAAATGAAAATTGTGTGGAAAATACATGATCCTGCATATTTTTTCAAATAAACAAATAATCCCTTCAATGACTGGCAGCATCCATGTTCACAATTGAAAGTTTAACTTTTTTTTTTACAATCCATAGTCCATATGATTAACTTTTGGTGCACTCCATGAATTAGACAGAACATTTTCAAAATGATCTATCAAACCAAGTACAAGAAGCGTACCCTAATACTAGGTCAATTAATAAAGAACATAGTGTGCGACGTTATGCAAACAAATACCCTTCACCAGACAGAAGCACAGAAAAATTAGAAGTTGACAATCATCAAAACATTTCACTTACCACAGTTTGATGATACTGTGATGTCAATCAACTGAATAGAGCAAGGACTAGTAGGAGTTCAAGAGCGAATCAGATAAAAGGACAGTTACAACTTATTCTAGTTGGATATAATTAGGGAAACTACTTCCAGAACTAAAGTGCCAACAACAAAAGCCTAGATAACTGGCAACCCAGTTCATACGCTAAATGTAAGATATTCACTGATCCTAGATTATAGGATGAATCAAAATCTAGGATGAATCAAACAAACGCCTTTGAGGGTCAGTAAAGATAGGCACATTGGAGGCATAAAAATTTAGCCGGAAATTATCCCAAAACCCTTTTTTTTTTTCTCTTTTTGTTATTTAGCGACACGGTTGCTAATTCCATTCTGCCACAGAAACAATAAATTGAGCACTTATTCACAGACTAACAGAAGCAAAAATTCATGCAATTAAAAAAAAAATCAATATAGGAACCCATTCATTTTTCTCATTTCCTAAAGACAAATATTTCTTTACATAAGAACCTGTTAATTTTACTCACCTCCTCTTGTTTAAGGGACTGCAACTGTGATTTCGACTTGGACTTCGAACTCATATTCACGGGAGGTGCAATTTCCTCCACTTCCGCTTCCATACGCGACGAACTGCTCCCAGGAAACACTCTCTTCCTGTGCCACTTCTCTCCATCACTCCATACAAAAATTAAAACAACAAAACAAAATTTCACCAAACACGTAACATGCATACACATAAAATTAAAGGATAAACTAACATGTATACACATAAAATTAAAGAATAAACGGAGAAAAGTACTTAGATTTCTGAGCGAGATAATAGGCGAGCGGTGGCGGTGATTCCATTGATGAAAGAAAATACAAAAGAATTAGGGCTTGCTTCCACCTCTTGATTAAAGCTTATCCGAGACGGCTCATTCCAATTCAATCAATGATCGATAAAATAAGCAACTAAAGATTGGATCTTTCGGGCTCAATAGGTATCAACGATTTCCGCATAAACAAAGGTCTCTTTCAGCTTCCACGGACATGTCGAGAGAGTAACAGCCTTCCCTGAACGCCGAAGTCTTCAGTCATCGGTCTGACTTCGCGCGCCTAGCAGAGAAAGTACTAAAAATTATATAAAAAAAAATCCTCGTAGGTTGCAACGCCGGGTGGTCCTGTAAAAAACCCCTTAGAAGTTGTTATATTTACGGTTCCGTCATTGGAATATTTTCAGCCGTTGGATGAAACCTTAAGTGGCATATGAAGGTCCATTTACTTGGCCGAATATTTTGTGGTATAATCAAGGCCGTTCACTGAATCCACTTGGAGGAATTTTAGATGTGTGGGACCCGTATTTGCATGTAGGCCACGTTGGAAGGGTTTGGATAAACATTTACTGCCTTTTTGTGGAAAAGAAGTAAAGCCCGGTTTTTATATGCTTGGGCAGCAAGGATATGACGAGAGTGAAATCAAGCTATTCCGTTAATTTTTGTTTTTT
>JAWZTD010000137.1:6224152-6234921 GCA_035221335.1 Echites panduratus | reverse complement strand
AAATTCGTCATTGACTCTTATCATTAATGTAATTATTTTTATGTAAATGCACGTAAATCCTAAAGTTAAAAAATGTTTAATGATACTTTGTAAATCCTAAATTTAGATAGTGAGAATTCCAAATAAATAAATAAAGGGACGAAAAAGATAACGAGAAGATACATAAGAAATTTAGATATAGAGGACGGTGTCGTTCAGAAGACACCTCCGTCAGACACCGGCCTGAATCCAAATTTGCCAACACAGCGCGCCTCAAACCGCTCTGCTCTTATTTTCTTACCTGCGAAGCAACAGCCAAGATAAATATATCAAGGCACAGAAGGGAAACGATTACTCACAGAATTTGTTCATTGATCAGTAATCATCAATTCTACCGGCGAACCGTAGTCACAAATCTCGAGCTCAGATAGAGCGAGAATGGCTGGGCGATCGCAGTCCGGAGTGTTGACGATGACCGTCGCCAACACGCCTAGTAGAGATCTCGCTTACACTAACTGCTCTTATTGCTCTCCATCTGATATAAAAAACTTCATCATTCCTGGATCCAGACTCGCCTACGCCCAGTTTGGAGATATGGTTCTGTGTATTGAATATCCTTTTCCTTCGTTTTTCCTTTTATGCTTTTCTTGTGCATTAAATAAAAGTCGACCTACTCGGTTATCTCTCTTCATAGTTTTTTTGCATAATTTTGATAACTTGTGAAGTGATCACATTGGTTTGTGGTTTTTAGACTTATTGATAACCTTAAGAAATTATATAGTTATATTGAGTTACCGAGAAATGTAAGCAGTTCTTTTGTTTGTATTACATTCTGGAGCTCTGGTCGGAATATCAGTATGCTAGGACTTTTAAAATATTCCGGACTGCTGCCAAATTGGTTACAGATTTCCGGTTTAAAATCTGGTCTAGTTATTTATGTTTTTTATCTAGATTGATGACTAACATATAATATGACACTGTGCTGAAATTTCTTTTTATTTGTTGGATGCATCTTGCACGGACTACCTGACTACTAACTCAATAACAGAAAACACGAACTAAAAGCTTGGTTCTTTAGCTGATGTTGAAGTGTTTTGGAATTGGAATTCTTTCTTTATATTTTTATTGATTTATGAATGAAGTTTGGAATATACTTGTGATGGGCAAATTTATAAACAATGAAATGTTGTTAAGTAGAGGGGATATTATGTTGGTTAAATATGTGGTATGTGACTACACGGCTGATGCATTTTTTGCAGAACTACTATTTTTCTACGTAGCTGATGATTTTCGGTAGACTTTTGGTGTCTTAGGGTTTGGAACCTGAAAACTGACATAGTTTTCTCTTGACTTGAAACTTGTTAACATAGTCCAGCAGTACTTATTTGGAAGACTTACCAATCCTGTGTTTGAACTTCTCTGACGACCCATACTTCTTTTTCCCAGCATTTTTTTTTTTTTTTTAAAAGTTGTCTCAACCTCGCTCCCCCCTTCCTTCAAATAGAAGTTTGTTATTGAATTTAGTGAATCTAGTCAGTCATTGCATGGGATTCTTGCCAATGTTGAAACATAATTTACCTTGACTAAATCATACAAGCCACGAGGCCGTCACCAACGGGAATGTTGGTCTCAATGCCATTCAACGGAGGCATATAAAGGTTTCGTCAGGGGACTCAATATCTGTAACCAGGTTTTGCTGTCTTCTTCACTTTCTAAAGGCATATTCTTGGTTATGAATGCTTTTTCTCATGCTTTCTTTTTTCTCTGTTGTTTTGAACTTTTTGGTTTTTTCAATGCAGATTTATGCCACCTGAAAATTTCAACCTTGTTTTGTTAACCTTAGAGTTGGAGTTTGTGAAGAAGGGAACTAAAGAGGAACATGTAATAGCCCAATTTTTTTTTTTAAAATTACTTTTGGTGCTTAGAACTCTGTCTAATATCAATTTAATGAGGATCTCTGTCATAATAGGCTCCACTGTCCACTTTTTTGCGATCGTTGTTTATTTACATAATTTTCATTTACTTCACGTAAACATGGCCTTTGGCAGGTAGATGCTGTACTTCTTTCTCAGCAGATAAAGAACAGATTCATAAACCAGGTTTGATCTGCAGTTCTTTCTGAATACTTCAATTTTCTTGGATAGGTGCTTATATCAGTGTTGCTGCTTATAGGAAGTTTAAATATAAAATATTTTTAGTCTGTAAAATTATTGAGAGAATTATACGCCCAGTGGAAACTATTAGTTAGTATTCAATTTGACAGATACGAGTGGTTGGCCTTTAGGAACCGTATGTACTGTAAGAACCTTATGCATTTTATTGGTGCCTAGGATTTCGTTATTCCTCGCCTTTCAGTGGAGATCAAGTAATAATGGCATAACATTGATTCTTCTTTAGTGGGATCACTTGTGGACTATTAGTTTGTCAAACTGTAAATGATATATAATATCTAAAAAGAATTTAATTGTATACTAATAATTAAGCACACTCGAATCTACTCCTCCAACTTATTCATGCAGAGAGAAGAATGTGATTTCAGAACATTTGCTCAATTTGATTTCAGGAGCTTTGTGAAAGTCTCTTTTCACACAATTCTAGTTTGGCATATTCCACATATGATTCATTCTGTGTAACGTGTTTTGGGAAAAAAATTGAGTGATTATATGGTTGCCATCCCATGCAATTACTTGAAGATAGAGAACTGGGGTTGTACTGATGGAGTTTCTTCTGATGTTCCAAAAACATGTTTTTTGTTTTAGTTTTACAAGTTCAGACTTCAGAGTGATTACTATATAGTGACAAGTTACAATTTTACGTTTATGAATTGTACTTGTACATTTAAAATCTTCTCAGATTATCTTTGATACATGACGGCAAACTGGGGATACCCAGGAAGTTATAAAAAGTCATGGTCTGTTTTAGTTGGGGGGTGGGGGAAGGTTGAATGGTTGAGGGCCTCATTCTTCTTGATCTCTGTTGTTGTTCCCAATGGCTGTGCACAACTACAGAAGGTATGTGAAAGGGCACTTGAATTCTATTGATGACCAAGCGATGCCCTATATGCTCTTTTTCTTGACATTTGGATATACTCTAAAGGGGAACTAAATGGTGGGAGTGGGAGTAGTGCCCTCGATTGGTCATGTGTAAGTGATGATTTAATTACATTTTCTCTTTACAGGAGATCGTCGTCCAATATTCAGCTTTATAAGGTTTTAAACAAAACACTTATGTTAAGTACAGCTAGACTAGACATACTCAATCCGCGAACCGATCTTACAAATGGGCTTGCAAGTGCTAAGTAAATTCTGTTCAGTGACTGGAATGTTTGTTTGTATGCAGGTTATGACAAGTGGGCAAAGGGGAACATTTGAATATCATGGAAATAATTATATTTTCACTGTCTCTCAAGCTACTTTAGAAGGGCAAGATAAATCAAATGGCATTGAGAGAGGGATGGTTTGTGCTGATACATACATTGTGTTTGAAGCCCAAAGCTCCAGTGGAATAAAGGTTGAACTTTGCTCTTATTATTGAAGAATTAATGACTTTATATTACACATTTCTTGTTTGCACAATCAAATGTATTCACTAGTTTGCATGTTTTGCCATTATATACAGATAGTCAACCAGCGTGAGTCTGCTAGCAGCAACATCTTTAAGCAGAAAGAGTTCAACCTTCAATCACTGGGTATAGGTGGTTTAAGTGCAGAATTTGCAGATATATTTCGTAGGGCTTTTGCGTCCCGGGTTTTTCCTCCAAATGTGACGTCTAAGTAAGCTTATCCCTTCTTGAAAAATATTGACATTGTAAACGGCCTTGGAGAGTGCTTAATAGTGGTGTTTAAATCCCTCATTTTCCAGACTGGGCATCAAGCATGTTAAAGGAATGCTTCTATTTGGACCTCCTGGCACTGGAAAGACACTGATGGCCCGTCAAATTGGGAAAATTTTGAATGGGAAGGAACCAAAGGTATATGGGTGAAACATCTGTAGTTCATGTACTCAGAAGCTGCCTATTCTGTGTGCCTGTCCATTTTTTTTGGCAAATATTAATTTTGTACTTGCCCGAGTTTATTTGAGTGCAATTTGGCTTTGTGTGCTGATAGTTAGAAACCAATTTGGTGTCAAATGGGTTGCTGACGAGAATTTGTAGTTCTTTCTCATTTTTTCCATTTCTATTTGGCATTGTGTATTCAAAATTTATCTTTTAATGTTTGATGCATTTGGTAACATAGTAAAGTGCAGGCATCATCTGCAATATTACAAATTGTTTGGGACTATTTACCCTCTCCATTACCAAACCCTTTGAAAAATATATTGTCTTTGGTACTGGTTAGTGAGGTCATGCAATAGTCCTTCACCCATTATGGGATTAGAAAGTGATGTCGGATTAGCTTTTCCAAGGTAATGCTATACAAGCAGTGTAGGACTTCGTACAAAATCATTCCTATCTCCTTCTGCCAAAACAACAACTTTTACAGTGAAACTCTTTACTTCCAGGCCTTCATCATGAATAAATGGCGATTGGAATGGATTCATATGCTAAAGAAACACTTGAAGGACTACAATTTCAGGGACAAGTTGTAACTCGCCTTAAAGTGCAGAAAAAGAAGAAAAGTTTTGAAAAATCATATTATGATAAAAAGATACCTGAAAGAAATCTAAACTTTGCTGTATTTGAATATGAATCTTGATGTTTGCTGGAATTGGACAGGTTTTAAAATTTGAGAGCTTTCTTCTAGTCTCTTTCAATGTTAAATTCAGTTGGCTGGGAATTCAGGTGGATTTCTAATTCCGTGTAAACAATGTACAGTCTAATCCAGCTTGTCTTCTTCAAGCTCTCAGGAATTATCTTGCTTGATGTTATATTTGGGGCATCATTCTTCTATTTTTTTGGTTAGACACATGTAATTAATTTCTTAATGATGTTCCCCAGTGAGATTATAGATATTTGTTTCAATCTATCTTTAAGAGTATTCCTAATTATAGCAGGTTTCTGCTTACCTTTCTTGCTCTTGATTTTTGCTGATAGATTGAACATTATGTTAGCAGAAAAGAACTTAATAATTCTGTGGAATGCAGGTTGTAAATGGACCTGAAGTTTTGAGCAAATTTGTCGGTGAAACTGAGAAGAATATTAGGGATCTATTTGCTGATGCTGAACAAGATCAAAGAACCCGAGGTACTTGGATTATGATGAGAACAATTTATCTATTCTCCTACTAGTTTAATTTTTTCATTTGCTTTTTTGGGGGATTGTTTTCAGGTGATGACAGTGAGTTGCATGTTATCATTTTTGATGAAATTGATGCAATTTGTAAGGTAAGATTCTTCTACATTGAAGATTCTAAAAAATGTTGGGATATTTATGCATATATATACACACACATACATATATATATATATATATCTGACATTTTAGTACATATTAAAATGTTAGAAGTACCATTGCTTTGGTGTGAATCTGTTGGCCACATTATCATCTTTCTGATCTATTTTAATTTTACAATGGAATCAATTTTTTGGTTTGCATTTGCAGTCAAGAGGTTCAACTCGAGATGGAACTGGAGTACATGATAGCATTGTTAACCAGCTGCTCACTAAGGTTGGCTAAAGAATCTGAGCTCGTCTTAGAATGAACAGATGATATGATGAATTGGAAATCAAACTAACTTGTCAAGAAATATTTTGCCTTTTAGATCGATGGTGTGGAGTCTCTGAATAATGTTTTGCTCATCGGTATGACTAACAGGAAAGATATGATTGACGAAGCACTTTTAAGGTAATAGTTGATTTCATTTTATAGTATTCATTATTGCTAGTGATTGATTGGGTGAGTTATGTGTTAGCTCTTATATTTTGAGCCTTTATTAGACAACAGGGAGACCTTGCAATCATTTGCTTATTGTTGTTGATTCACTTTTGACTTTAGACCTGGTCGTCTTGAAGTTCAAGTAGAGATAAGCCTTCCAGATGAAAATGGTCGTCTTCAGATTCTTCAGATTCATACAAACAAGATGAAAGAGAATTCTTTTCTCAGTCCAGATGTCAACTTACAAGAGCTAGGTATGTCTTAATGCTTGGTTAAACATGCCACTCTGTTTAGTGTTCACTCATATGTCTATGTTGGGTAAGCATGTATGTGGGGCTATGTTTTCTTTTCACTAAATGTCATATCTTATGTTATTTGTCAAAATATGGGTTGTTACTGTTGTAATTTGCTTATTTAATTGTGTTTTGCATATGTTATCTGGAAGAATACTTGCCATAAATTCTCCTTTGTTCTTTATAATCCACAACCATTTCTAATTCATTTTGCTTTGAATTGTTACTAAATTGTAGTGAAAACAGAGCATTCCATAACTTGCATCTCCTAGCATTTAAGGATTTCTCCCATTCCCATGTGAGTTATAGCAAAAGAGCATTGTTTCTTTTATTGGTGTACATAACAAAAAGCACATGTGCACAGCTAGATTCAAGGAGGGCCTTTTGTTTAATTTCAAGTTAACACTTTCTTCTTTTTCTTCTGTTGAGTTTATTGCTTTTGTTCTTTTCAATTGTTGCCAGCATTTGCTCCTTCATTTTTGGCCTCTGTTGCACCTTTTTTCTAAGTTTCTACTTAATTTTTTTCTATTGAGGTTGGTATTTTCATCAACAATGTAGCATATTTATAAACAGTAATGCTAATTTCTTCAGATTTATTTTTGCATTGTTTGGTTGTTGCCATATCAACAACGATGCTTTCACTTTTTCATTTTAATTAATTTATGTGTGGTAAAGAGTGTCTTTTGAATGGCAATTTATAGAAAAATATTCTCCTTTTCCCTTCTAATTGCAGCTGCTCGGACCAAAAACTACAGTGGGGCAGAGCTTGAGGGTGTTGTGAAAAGTGCAGTTTCATTTGCTTTGAATCGGCAACTAAGTCTCGAGGATCTCACCAAACCTGTTGATGAGGAAAGTATAAGGGTAACGATGGATGATTTTCTTCATGCCCTTGCCGAAGTTGTTCCTGCATTTGGAGCTTCTACCGATGACCTTGAACGTTGCAGGCAGGGCATATTTAAACTTCACTTTTTTTGTTATTTGTTTTTGGCATATGCTAGGATGATGGGTGTGTTCTTTGGGATAGGAAAATCTGGTAGCTGATATCTTGGGCAGAATTTCATCCTTTGGTTAAAATTTTGAATTGGCAACCAGTGTTTTATACCTGTTTTGTCTACAGAGTGGATGCTTATTAAGTATTTTGTGTAGTTTCTATATCTGAGAGAGATTAGGTACTGATTTGACACAAATTTTCTTTATGTTCATTAACTTAATACATGATGCAGAATCAATGGTATTGTGGCATGTGGAGAGCGCCATGCCCACATCTATAGAAGAACTATGCTATTGGCAGAACAAGTTAAAGTTAGCAAGGGAAGCCCACTTGTAACTTGTCTTCTAGAAGGCCCAAGTGGCAGGTATTTTTGCATTACTCCACTATAACTAATTTTTGTTACCTCTGATTGTCGATATCTTTGAATCAATTTGTCTTCAACAGTGGAAAGAGTGCAATGGCTGCAACTATTGGTATGGAAAGTGATTTTCCTTATGTCAAGATTGTAAGTGACTGATTATTGACTCATAATTGCATTGGTTAGTTCGATACACTTTCTTCAACGTTAATATTTCTCTGATTCCAATCCTTCTTTTTGATTTTTAGATTTCAGCTGAATCAATGATTGGGCTCAGTGAAAGCAGTAAATGTGCAAAGATTGTCAAGGTTTCTTTTTAGTATTTGCCTTTTTGGCTAATTATTTGTTTTATATCCATTACATGCCATAACTGCAATATGGTTAACTTGGTGCTTATTTCTTTTATAGGTTTTCGAGGATGCTTATAAATCGCCACTAAGCATTGTCATCCTTGACGATATTGAAAGGTAGTTTATGTTGTAAATAATTAGCCTCTTTAATGGTTTGGTTGCTCATTGGATACGAATGATCCTCTTTGTATATGAGCAGGCTGTTGGAATATGTTCCCATTGGCCCTCGGTTTTCAAACTTAATTTCTCAGACTCTAATAGTGCTCCTTAAGCGGAATCCTCCAAAGGTAATATAATAATTGCTGAGTTCTCAGTTATGCTATTTTATTATTCTTCTACATTTGCCTAGCTACATTTCTGTTGTGAAGAATAAAAATATCACTCCAAGTTTCAGAGTCGCATCTGGAATAAGATGCCAACATAGTTTGCTCATTGTATTTTTATTTCTTATGAAAATGATTTACTCCCTTGCAATATTCTTAAATCCAGGGGAAAAACATTCTCGTGATTGGTACGACAAGTGAGGTTAATTTCTTGAAGATGCTTGGCATCCGCGATGCCTTCTCGGTTACATATCATGTTCCCACCTTAGGGAAGGAAGATGCCAAAAAGGTGAATATCATCTGATTTTTTACCATTTCATACACATGTTATGAATCTTGCCCCCAACTCTCCCCCCCCCCCCCCCCCCCCCCCCCCCCCAACGAAAAAAAAAAATGGAAAAGAGAATTGTGTTTTGGCTGGAGTATCTTGATTCCATTGTGTTTCTTGCTTCATCACGTGTGTCTCAATTGATTTCATTTGTTAGGATTCTGTTTAATGCTAAATACTGACGGGTCATCAATTTTTTTTTTTTTTTGGGTGCAGGTGTTAGAGCAACTTAACGTTTTTTCTGATTCTGAGGTGGATTCAGCTGCTGAGGCATTAAATGATGTAAGACACCCTCCATGAATAAGTCCCTCAAAAGCAATTAGAAAAGGAAGAGAATAGATCACTAACATCTAAAAAAGGCTTACAACTATTAACTAAGAGAATATTTTTATACTGGAGGACTATACTTTGTTTGCCGCCTTCATTTGCTATTAACTTGTTGCTGTGGATAAATCTTGAATCAAGTCTAGAAAGGACATATATTGAGTGTGGCACTCTGTGTAACTTAAGTAATCTGTTCTTATTGTTTGCGATGCTTTACAGATGCCCATCAAGAAGCTCTATACTGTAATTGAAATGGCTGCTCAAGGTGAACATGGAGGAGAAGCAGAAGCAATTTTCACTGGCAAGCAAAAGATCAGTATTAATCATTTCTTTGAGTGCCTTCAAGACGTAATTCAATACCAAGATCAAGACTTGGTGATATAATGATTTATGCTGATCTCGGGACGAGGTTAACAAGAATCCACAGTTTTGTATAACCTCATCTACAAGATTTTGGCTTTCAATCTTTCATCGGTAGAACTGCACTAGATTTCTGAGATGCAATTGAGGATTTGAAATTCGATTTCTTAGTGACGTTTAAAACTTTGCATTGTTGGTCTTTCTTGGTGTGTTCGATCATTAATGTTAATAAAAACTAGTTTGGTTGCTGTCTGATTATCTTTTTTGTGATACAGACGACCTTTAAGATGAAATTAGGCATTGGGAACTTTAGTGACCTATTAAGGATAAATTCCACCGGGTTGGAAGCACTGGATGCAGATCAAAGTTTTGTATCCTAAACCCAGAGAAACAAGAGCCCGTTGTCAGTTCGTTTTTGAGCCAATTCGAAACCCTGAGCATGTAGTCTCATTTTAGCATGTTGGTGGCAGTTACTGTCGAATTCGACGAAGTTCCCAAAAGACTTTTGCCAGCCAAAATACTAACCATGTGGAGTTTTAATTTTAATCGCTCCAACTTTTTTAAAGATGGGCTTGATATTTCTTTATTGCACTTTTTAATTCAATGAGGAGTTGAGTTAGTACCGGGAGAGCTTTGTCCTGTTTCAAGGGCCCTCAAGATATTGAAGGAGCCATTCTTCAGTCTGTACACGGTATAATCTTCCTTTTTTAGAAATTAAATATTTCTAATTTTATTTTTAGAGAACCTTCTTAAAAAAATATATGTCAATTTAGTTTTAGAGTTTTTATTAAATTAAGATGTATTTTCTTGTGTACTAAATGCATGTGTTCTTACCACTTATTATTACATGATTACAATTTTTTTTTAATATAAATTTAACGTAAAGTCAAAAGGGAGAAAGTACTTCAGGGATGATTGATTTTACCATTTTCTCCTTTATTCTTTATTCTCCATCCATCAGTATTTTGATTTAAAAAAAAAAAAAATTTCGTTTTATACATCTCATCTACGGAATTGGATGACACTATACAAACAGATGTTATATCTAATCCGCTTATAAGTAAGAATTCATATTTCTTGTGCAATCAATTGAACAAAGCACCGAACCGAACCGCACTGAATTATCCGGAAAAGGAAGACAAATGGAGAAGAAGTTCGACATGAAAATGACAACCATGATCTCCTTGAAGATAAAAAGGAGGAAGCAGCTAAGCCTGAATATAATAAAGCTGTGACGAACTACAAAGGAAAAGGGGTAGGGGTTTCGGTTTCACAAGTTGTGTTTATCTGAGAGGAAAGAATCTTCCAGTTGTCCATGTAAAAACTGAGAGGTTCGGTTCCGTTCCGTTGATGTAAAGAGTAGTTAGTGGAGAAGGGATGAGGATGGTTTTCGTTTTCCAGAATACGAATCTAATCTTTGGATGACTCAAAAAGTTTTGGAACCAAAGTGTCAAACTTGTGTGGATTCCCCAAATTTCATCGGCATCTATCCTCCCTTCCGTAACATGGAAATTGAATGCAATTCATACTGAAAGTCTCTTCACAAATATATCAAATCCGATTACGCCCAAGAATGATAATCGCATCTGGATGACTGTCATATGTATAGGAGGACTAATAAGAATGAGAGCTGAAAAGGCCATATTTATTT
>JAWZTD010000137.1:6185079-6197558 GCA_035221335.1 Echites panduratus | reverse complement strand
GACAACTTTTGGACAAGAATAGGCCATACCAAATTTTGGTACCAAGCACTGTAACAGCGCTCCGTGGCTTCTAGTAAGATAAGGTATGTAAGATATATTGGACTGAGTCTAAAAGCTTAATTTATGTGCCCATCTTCAACAAACAATGGCGTTGAATCATCTCCTGAAATTGCTGCTGCTGAATGTTTACTTCCTCCAATCTGCTTTTGCCCTTAGAGTTTTCCTTCAACGGCTTCAGTACTTCCAATCTTTTGCTCTGTGGCACTGCAAAACTAGAATCTTAGTCTTCCAGTGGAATTTCTCTGACAAGGAATAAAACCTTCTCCATTGGCAGAGCTCTTCACCATTCAATGATACAGATGAAATCACACAATTCCGAAGAAGTATTACCATTTTCGATCGCTTTCATATTTTCAATCACTCCTTACGTGAATTAAATCCCTGGCCAGGGCCTGGCTTTCATTTTGGTACCTTTAACAGGGATGAAAATGCCTCCCTTTATCTTGGCATGTGAATTCCACCAACGACGGTGACCCCAACAACCACATATTCGAGGTCGAATTCGCCGCGTTTCGGAATGAAGAATTCAAAATATTAACAGCAATCACGTAGGCGTGGACGTGAATTCAGCGACGTCCCTGTTTGCTCATGAGGCTGGCTTCTGGTCTGACGACAATGGAAACAGGAAAAGTCAATCCCACAACTTCCAGAAGCTGAATCTCAACAACGGCAGCGTGGGATTAAGACGATGGCTCCTGCTGCAACTTTGAAGAAGCCCCAGAAGGCATCGATCATCAATCCTCTTCTAGATCTGTTGCATGAATGAAAGACTTTAATCTCCAAAGCTACTTTATCATCAGTCACAGTTTTCACAGTTGTGAAGATATGAGAAACCTCCTGAGTCTCCCCTTATTTTCTTATACTTTTCTTAAAATATTTTTTATATATAATAACCATTAATGGCTGCAATAATGATTTATCATTATTATACATAAAGATATTTCATATTTTCTTTATTAATCTTAAATTATAATTTAATTTTTTTAAAGAAAGAATGGATATAAATTAATAAATTATTATTATTAATTATCTTTTCATATTTATTACTTTCGATTTTAACAAATTAAAAAAAATAAAATTATTTTTAAAATTAATTATAATTTTTCTTAAAATAAGTAAAAAAATAAAGTAATTTATATTTATGAGACGGATATGATAAAAATTTTAAAACTTTCTTCATAAAAAGTTCTACTTTTAAGATATTACTTTATTAGTATAACTTCACATAAATTAATTTCAAATCCCATGGAAAAAGATCACTGAAAGAGTTGTTGAAGTTAAGGCAAATAAAAATAAACATATTAATTAATTAACCTCTGAGTAAAAAATGTATATTACTGACATCACCCAAGACTTATAAAAATATATAGTAATATTATTTTGTTTGTCCAAATATATATATATAAATAAATTAGCATAATAAGGTGCATGCGGGTGCATGGAAAAGGATCCATAAGTACTAGTAGCCTAGTAGGTTCTATCAAAATAATAATAATAATAATAATTCTTCATATCTATATGTTAAAATAGAAATTCTGTATTTTGAAAAGTAATAAAATAGGTATATTTTAATTATCACATCTTAATAAATAGTAGTAGGATTGAACGAAAATTATTATTATTATTATGCGGTCCAGTCTCTTTTACACCCGGCAATCAAATCAACTAGGTCCGTGGAGGTTTTGTAGCCACGTGCTTTCTAATCGGTTTTCTTATCCAATACTCTCAATTCTCCACCCGTCACCATCAATTCTGCCGTAAGTCCCACCTATTACCGGCCGCCACCGCAAGCGGTAAAACGAAAGTAGTGAAAAACTGTCCTTCTCAGTCTATTCCCATTACTGGACTGTGTACAGATGAATATGTCCATATATGTAGGTGAACAAAGAAACTAAGTGTACCTCCCTTCCTACACAGTGTGTTGTTATACGTACTGGTGGTTTTGTGCTTCTGGGACCGTTGCGGAACTCACCTTTTATTGTAGGAAATCAGGAAAAGTGATGACTAGAACCGACTTGACTCTGGAAATCAGGGAGCTTTTTCGGAGAAGGGATGACTTAAAGCAAACTTTGATCCTACAGTATCAGCAATAAGATATTTTACTAGCTTTTGCAGTACAAAAAACGTGTACTTTAGGGTTTTTCTTTTACAGCGAAAAAGGGGAGGCTCTTGATGACGATGAAAGAGGTGGAGAAGTTGGCGCCTTTTCTGATACAATATTATATTTCATATAATTGTACTACTATTGATTAATTTAAATCTTAATGATCACCGGAGTTGAATTTTTCATAGGTTCTGCACTTTGGCTTATGATCTTTAGTTAGGATCAAGATATTAGTTTAATATTCAGTAACATGCAGGATTTATTACATATAACAGTTGGGATTCAGTGAAGAGATTCTAGTTGTAGTATTTCTTTAATTGACTAAGAGTCCATTGTGACATAATCGGTTATTGGAAATAGCAAAGGGAGAATTCTTGGTTTGATGAGGATTGAGGAGGGAATTTACCATTTTATCCCCTTTCTTGATGTCAGAGATTTGAGGATACAAACTGGCCACGTCGAGAAGCTGAAATGGAAGACTGAACCGATGGGTTGTTGATAACAACTGGCCAAAGAATTTCTAAGAGAAAACAAAACCCATGACAAGTATGAAACCAGATTAGTATATTTTTTATAGCTAATTCAGTGATCCTGGTTAATAAAGGCCATGGAGAACTAGGTCATCAGATACACAGTACACCCAGTTCAGAGTAATTTTTTCTTTCTTTCTTTCTTCTTTTTTTTTTTTTTTTTTTTGTACGGGAGACGATTTTCTTTTCTTTTAGGAGCGGTAATAAACTATTTTGTGGGCGTTAATTTTTCTTCTGTTTTTTTTAAAAAAATTATTATTTCGCTTTTTAGTTTTTTGTTTGTTTGTACCTATACTGTCACAGAAAAAAGACTTGGGAATTTTCTGAGGCTACGGTGGTTCCTTTGAAAAAGCACATTATTTTGTTTTCTTGAAAGTATCTGATGTGTGGTTCTGGTTCTTTTGTTTGTTCTTGCTCAGCTGAAACTCAAGAATCTTAGCTTCTTTCTTCTCTCTTGATGATAACTGGTACCTTGCCTTTAACCTTTCCTATCTCTGTCTCTCTCCTCTCTCTCTGGCTCTGTATGTATGCCTGTTTAAGTGTGTATATGTGTAACCGTTTGTTGTTACATGCTCTTCTCGTTGCACAGCATTGTATAGCTTTTGCATGAGTGAGACCTTCTGGGTCTATTGAATTGGCTTTTTGGGGTTTTCCCTTGTTAGTTTCTCTAAGAAGGTTTTCCTCTCTAGAGTTTTTGGTTTTTTATTTCTTCACACTCAAAGGTGAGTGCTTTATGCTCATTTCCACATGTCTATGTTTTGAGCAGGACGTTCTGGATGCGTTGGACTGATCATTTAGATTCACTAAAGTGATAAAATTTGGGTGGCCGTGGTATGAAGATGACTTTTTGATTCAAGACATGGCAATGGTGGAAGCGAAAATATGTGTTAGAAGTTTGAGGTTTCCTTTGTCAATTTTGTTTGAACTTATGTTTATTGGGTTACCGTCAACTAGAGGTGGATAACATGGAGGGTTCATCTGAATCTGGTTGGCAAAGATCAGATGGCTCTAGAGGATTGAATTCTTCTTCATTCTTGGAGAGGAATCCTCGATTTGTTCGTGGGAATACCATCAGGTCCTCAGGAGACGCATCCAGAGATTTTGGGTTTAGACCAGGAAGGAAAGGGAGGGACAGAATTGCTTTACCTCAAACTAATCAATTAAAGACCTACAGTGGAGGCTTGGAGGATAGGCTATCTGTGGACCCAGTTGTTCGTGGCCTTGAATGCAATGATACAAGTCTTAGACAGTGGTTGGACAACCCAGAAAGAACAGTTGATGTTCTTGAATGCTTGCACATATTTTCTCAAATCGTAGAGATTGTTAACCTGGCTCATTCACAGGGAGTTGTTGTTCATAATGTGAGGCCATCGTGTTTTGTCATGTCCTCATTCAATCGTGTGTCTTTCATCGAATCCGCGTCTTGCTCTGATTCGGGTTCTGATTCAAATGAGGATGGAACACACAGTCAAACAGCAGACTTTAAGGGCCCTTCTTCCGCAGAATTACACCCACAACGGAGTATGTTAGTTAGTGAAAGTTTGCTACCTCCAGTGAATACTTCAGATGCATCTCATATTGTTTCTGATCCCAGTTGGGCACGATCAACTTCTGGCCATGCTGTGGTCAATTCAGACGCCATGGATGAAGCTCAAAAGGAAGAAAAACATGTTTCCTTCCCTATGAAACAAATATTGATCATGGAAACCAATTGGTATACTAGTCCAGAAGAAGTCGCTGGTGCTGCAGTTTCATGTGCTTCAGATATTTATCGGCTTGGGGTGCTGCTCTTTGAGGTCAGTACTAGCTCTATCCTTCTAGGATCACTTACCGCGGGAAAGATCCCCATATTCATTTTATATTTTCTAAATTGTTTGACTCCATTTTTGTTTGTTGTGTTTCCTAACATCTCATGACTGAATAGTTTCTTGGTGAACAGCTATTTTGCCCATTTAGCTCAGCAGAAGAGAAAAGCACGACTATGTCCAGCCTGAGACATCGTGTTCTGCCACCTCAGTTGCTGCTGAAGTGGCCCAAAGAAGCTTCATTTTGCTTATGGTTGCTGCACCCCGAGCCAAATAGTCGGCCGAAAATGGGGTATGGTTTCTTTTGGAGTAATCTTCATAATTTCTGTTTAAATATCTTTTTTGCATGCAATTGCTGCCTACTTGCCAAAGTTTGCCAATGTAATCGTGGTGGTAGTCTGGTAGATGTTATCTTAGTAATTGATTACATTTGTCTTTCTTGTTTTAATGCTTGAGATTGCAGACTTACGTCAAGTTCTCGAGTTAATTGCAAATCAACAAAAGCTATAGAGTCTAATGACATTGCCTTCTAGGACACTGTTTTTAGCAACACTTCAAGAAACAGTTAACCTTTTATAGAAAGTATGAAATTATTCATTTTCAATGCAAATATGAAAACCCCATGTTTCTCCTTGAAATTTTAAATCTTTTATGGGTTGAATAATTCTGTACTTGATAAGAGATGCTCTTAGACTCTGTGAATTGTGATAAATTAGGAGTGAAGGAAAGGAGCAATTGGATGAACCTTGAAATCCCATTTGGTTGCAGATATTTGATGTTTAAGCTTATAATACTAATTCTATTGCATTACCAATACATTATCCACCATAATTTGTTGATTTTGTCTTAGCATGTTTTACTTCTGGAAAAATTCTAATGTATAGATTTCCCAAGGGCATCTAGTTTTGTACTTAAAATTGGATGCTTCTAACTTTTATTTGTTTTTTCCTTTTTTTAGCTTTCTCTTCCTTTTTCTTTCTAAGCAATCTGATGTTTTCCCTAAAATAGTATTCTTGCTTATCATTGTGGTTAAGATGAAAGAGCTCCTTCATCTTTCAAATGGTTTGTTCAGTCATCTTATATTTAGCATCTCTGAGGAAGCTAAAAACAACCTAGACTGTGCCCCAATTATTCCAGTCTTTAGTCTCACAAATCTTCTGCCCATTCTTCTTGTTCTGATGTTTGCTTAGTCTCTTCGGTATTTCTACTTAGCCAATGGAAAGCTTTATATTCTTATTCCCTCTTTAATCATTTTTTTTAAGGGAGTTACTGGAAAGTGAATTTCTAAATGAACCAAGAGAGAACTTAGAGGAGCGTGAGATAGCAATAGAACTTCGAGAAAAGATAGAGGAACAGGAGTTGTTACTGGAATTTTTATTGCTCCTAAAGCAAAGAAAACAGGAGGCAGCTGATCATTTAGAAGAAATGGTGTCCTTTATAACCTCAGATATAGAAGAAGTCACAAAGCTGCAGACAACCCTTCGGTTAAAGGGAGGCCCCAGCATAGATTTGGTGAAGGATTCAGCTTGTGGTCTTCCCTCAACCAATATTGTTGATGATTTAGATTCTGGTAGCTCGGGATCAAGAAAACGATGCAGGCCTGGATTGTGCATCCATAGTGTCGAGGAAGTTGAGAATCAGCAGGATGAGAATCAGAAGTCAGAGGGGCATGCTGGAAATCAAGGAAATGTCCTTTCTAGAAGTTCACGACTGATGAAGAACTTCCGAAAGTTGGAGTCTGCTTATTTTTTAACGAGACATCGGGCTCTCAGACAAACAGGAAAACCCTTGACAAGAAATTCTACAGTTGGTAGTGATTTGAGGGGTTCAGTTGTGCTCACAGAAAGAAGTTCTATCAGCAACTTATCATCAAAAGAACAGCGTAATGAGGACAGGCAAACTGGATGGATAAGCTCATTCCTTGAGGGGTTGTGTAAATACCTTTCATTTAGTAAATTAAAGGTCAAAGCAGACTTGAAGCAAGGGGATCTTTTGAACAATTCAAACCTGGTGTGTTCTCTGAGTTTTGACCGTGATGGAGAATTTTTTGCAACTGCTGGTGTGAATAAGAAGATCAAAGTTTTTGAATATAATTCTATTCTAGATGAAGATCGTGATATCCATTATCCTGTTGTCGAAATGGCCAGCAGATCAAAGCTAAGCAGTATATGTTGGAATGGCTATATCAAAAGCCAGATAGCTTCAAGTAACTTTGAAGGTGTGGTGCAGGTAAAATGAACCATTTCTTTCCACTTTTTTTTTTTTTGGAGAAATTATTAAGAAGGAAGAATATTAATCAACTTGTGTGCTGAAAATTTTTCCAGGTATGGGATGTAACAAGAAGTCAAATCTTTATGGAGATGAGAGAGCATGAGAGGCGTGTCTGGTCCGTTGACTACTCAGTAGCTGACCCAACAATGCTGGCCAGCGGTAGCGATGATGGTTCCGTTAAGCTCTGGAATATCAATCAGGCAATTCTATTTTTGCACTTGGTGGATGTCAGCTTTGAAACTAAACGTACTACAGTCATCTAATTATCATTGATTAGATAATTGGTTCTGGATGTGTAATAATTTGTTTTTCTTACATGGGTTGCTACTGCAGGGAGTAAGTGTTGGAACCATTAAAACAAAGGCCAATGTCTGCTGTGTTCAGTTTCCTATTGAATCTAGCCGTTGCCTTGCCTTTGGTTCAGCAGACCACAAGATATATTATTATGACCTGCGCAACTCTAAGATGCCTCTCTGCACATTAATAGGCCACAGCAAAACCATTAGCTACGTCAAGTTCATAGACTCAACAACCCTGGTATCTGCATCAACAGATAACACATTGAAGCTTTGGGACTTATCCATGTGTTCATCTAGAGTTCTGGATTGCCCCCTTCAGTCATTTACAGGTCATCTGAATGTTAAGGTACTCACGTTCTCTTTTACCTAGAGGACATGTTATTCAATATTAGTTTCTTGTTCTTGTGTTATACCCCTTTTTAGGTTTGAACTTGGTCTTTTAATTGGTTATATAGGGAATTGGAAATTGTTGCAATCATTGCACAAAGTTGGGTACTAAAACACGGCTTCAGGGCTGAGCTTCTTGTAAGAGTTTTTTAACATACTAGGCACATCTAAGTTTGCTGCCTTTGGAATAGGATGGTCTAGTAAATCCTTTTTCTCCACCATGTTTTATTGAAGTCTGCTACCTGACGCCCAAAATCCACAATAGATTTTACTTTTTTTTTTTGAGTATTAATTCTTAAGTCTATCATGGTGCTCCTGTAGAACGAGTTGCAGATATTACCAACAGAAAATAATATATAAAATTATTTTGACTCAGCATTTGGCTATGGGAAATGCGGGACTTAACACAAAAGAGACTTCACTCAATGAAATTACATGTCTAATTTTGGGATTTTCTTTCATCCATTCTATTGTGGGTGGATTATTTGACTTGTCACCTGCTAGAATAGTCTTTTGATTCTTGATTCTTGTTTACTGCATCTTCATCCTGGTAGTACAAAAGATATACTGTGTCTCCTAATATGGTGTGTTGTTTCTTTGTTTCAGAATTTTGTTGGCTTATCTGTGTCAGAAGGTTACATTGCCACAGGCTCAGAGACCAATGAGGTACTGATTGTTCATATCTCCTATATTTGTGACACAATTATCCAGTGATTGAAATAGACTGTTGATAAATATGCAATAATTTTTTGCCTAAGAGTCTGCCATCTTTAAAGTACATAAGTGCTAGTGTTTATGATTTTCCTCTGCTAGATATGTATAATTATATGTGTAAGAGTTGCTCACACAACGCTCAGTATCCTCGTGGAAAAGGGTGTGAGAGTATCAATTACATGGATTGTTTTATGTCGAAAATCAGTAAATGCAAACATAAATTATTGTTTTATGTCGAAAATCAGTAAATGCAAACATAAATTAGCTTCTACCTTTTTGCTAGAAGTGATATTCAGGTATTTTGCAATACCAACTAATAAGCATTCCCAATCCTTTCCAATGATTAAAGGTTTAGGAATGTACAGAGACTGAGAAATAATCTATCTCTTCAGGGGCCAAAAGATGGTTGCATCTCCAAGTATCAACTTGAACAATCTAGAGTTAACATTTGTTACTTTTTAACAAGGATTTCATTACTTTTATGTTTCACTGCAACCTGCATATTTTCCTCCTCAAAACTTTTTATATGATTTCCTATCTAATATCACGTATAAAAATGAAAATTCAATTTTAGTATGAAAGACTATAATTTCATACAATGGAGTATCATTTATGCAGCATTATTCTTTCTTGTTTCATATGAACTGAAATAACAAGTAGATATGGATTGCTAAAGAGCAATCCAGGCATTTTTCTTCAGAGGAAAATTGAGGGGACTTTATAGGATGGTTTGTAGAGTTATTATTCTGATGTAACCAGTGTTTGTCTGTGCACATTCTGTGGATTTTTTTTGTATGTATACATAGGAGTATTCTCATTGGGGGCATAGAGGTTTAAATCAGTATGTGGTGCATTCAGTGACAGCATTCATGGTTGGATCTTGGCTCATGTATTTCTGTACTGAGCAAGTTCAGCAGTGAGCTTCATTTCACTAATTCTATAGGGGAAGACTTTTGGTAGCTAACTTCAAGTCAAATTGTTCCGGGTTTTTCCACTCAAAAACGTTTTAGAATTAGGTATTGAAACTGCAACTTATTCATGATTTAAGCTTTCATGCAAGTTAACTGCACTTTGCTGAAAATATACATTCTCCCCCAGGCAAAATTGAGTTATCACTTTGCTGAATTAGTATAAAGATTAAGAAAAATCTTTAGGTCATCACATTATCTTTTTCACTATTAAGATAATTTCTGTCATATACAAGATCATGTGGATTTTGTGGTTCTAAATTAGCAATATTAGCAAAATTAATGGTCTTACAATAATTAATATCGTTGTGTCTGATTTCAGACCTAGGTGAACCTCATCCATAATAGAATTTTTATTTATTTACTTACCATGGATGGTGGGACAAGAAGCTTTAGAAGGATAGAATTCCTTAAAGTGAAGTGGTTATTTGGGAAGATTTTAGATTGAAAATATAAAATAAAATGGATGTTCAATTTTTTTATATCTGAGAATAAAAAATGTTATTTCTCAATTTTAAACAGAGGGAATCTGCTATTTAGAATAATTATATTGTTATGTTCATCCCGAGTATGTCCGTAGATCTTTGGTGTCTAATGTAATTTGTTGTTTTGAGACCAAATTGAGTAGTGATGTTGATTGAGAAAAACATGTATATCTTTTATTTTCTCTTTTCAGGTTTTTGTATACCATAAATCTCTCCCGATGCCAGCCTTGTCATTCAAATTTAACAGCACGGATCCACTTTCTGGTGATGAAGTGGATGACGGTGCACAATTCATCTCTTCTGTTTGTTGGCGTGGTCAATCCTCCACCTTAGTTGCTGCGAATTCAATGGGAAATATCAAGCTGTTGGAGATGGTTTGAAGAGGTGATCGATAATAGGACCAAAATAAAATGGAACGAACTAGGGTGTCTTATAGCTGGATACACTGTTGGAGCATTGAGAGAGGCCTGCTCCAATGCCATGAGAAACTCCGGAAGGTACAAAAAAACAAATTTTTGTCATTTGTTTCATAGCGGACGCTGTTAACTGGAAAGCTTGAGAACTGTCAATTGATCAAATGTTGTTGTAGATAACAATTAGAAAGATTAAAAGGTGAGATACTATTTTTCTTTGTATATTCCTGTAATTGGGAAAGTGATCATCATTCTTATAAAATATAGAATCTTCAATTAGCCTTTTAACTTTTCTTCGGGTCTTGCTAGTGTGATGATTGATATGAATCTGTGTAGGAACAATGATTATCATGGTGTATTCACTAACTGATTTATCACCCTCTTACAAGGAAGTGCCCTCCCTGTCTGGTAAAGAAGTTATATGAGGAAATGATGAAACATTAATAAATTTAAAATGAATTTTCTGGCTTCCTTTTGATCAATGGTCCTGCAGGGCCTCTCTGCATTCTGAAGTATTTGCACATTTGATTCCTTGAAGATGCAGGAACATGGGTTATCTCTTGGACATAAAAGTCCTAGGTATTCCTTGTGTTGTGTCTTCTTGTTTTTTGTCACGACCTCATACTTCAAGGACAAACTCTCGTGTTCATTTGTGAGATTGTGGAGCAAGCTGCTTGTTTTGTTCCACTTTTGTTGTTTTACCAGGTTTCGTTGATTACCACTCTTTTTATCTTTTTTGGATTTCATCGATGTAATTATTGGCTAGGGAATGTAAATTTTTTAAATTAAGGGCCAGCAAATGGAATTTTGTATAAGAAATTTATTTTTATTATTATTATTATTATTAGAAAGGAAAATTGGAACATTTAAGAATTTACTGAAGTTCTCTTAAAGAACCCTGATGAAATGTAAAACCTGTACCGTACAGGCTGATTTTTCCTTCCTGGCCGAAATACCAAACAAGAAGGAAGAAATTTCAAGAGGTCTTCCGAGAGTGTATTTATTGGTCGATCATCACTAAAGTTGTTGGGTTCCTTGTGCATTTCGCTCTTTAAATAATTGAGAACAGATCTCTTCTGACATTGCTACTGAGTATAATAATATTCCCAGGAAGACCTAGAGCGGAGAGTGCCAAGAATTTTTGTCATACACCCCATCATCTGAAGAAAGAAGACTTTCCAGCACCAACAAGAATTTCTTGTTGGCCGATTCCGATGTGTTTTTGTTTTTAACTTGAGAAAGGATATGGACACTTGGAAAAAGAGTTCCTACCATGGAAAGAAATAGATTAATAGTTTTGACAGCTCGTCCAATTTGAGATAAATTTATCCATTCAATTAAATGTAAGTTTGGACAGGAATTTATTTATCACTCAAAACAAAACAAAAAAAAACTTACTCACATTTTTTAAAATTAAAATTTTTACCTTCAACTCTTTTGAATGAAAAATGGACTAACTCAAATTATCAATCCAAACACAATAAGAGCCACTCATTTCTGCATTACCATATAATAATGAAATGGGAGTCTTGCGATCAAAGTAAATAATTAAGTTAGATATATGTATATAAATTTTATTTTATTGAGAAGTTGATGTACAGTAATTTCTATATGTTAAATAAATTAATAAAGAAGCATTGGTTCGATGAATCTTGCAAGATCAAGATTCATTCTTATGAACCAATTAGGTCCGAAACTCCAAAACCCTTTCTAAAGACACAGAAACTCTCTGGTGTATAATCGCTCAACGTCACAAAAGGAGGTGACTGAGCAGCGTCTATAAATGCAAAACTTCCAATTTCTAGCAAAACATTAATGGGTTTATGGAGTAAACTTTTCTCTTCTGGCAATGTGTCTTAAATGCCTACTTACATTGATGTTCGCTAAATTCTGGTGAGAAAACTAACCTATCTATAAGTCGATGAAGCCGCTGGGCACCAGGTCCTGGTTTAAGGTTGGAGACATTCCCAACCTTGGAACACTTGGGCTTGCCGGTACACCAACCACCCGGCGTGAAGCTACCCTTTTTTCGGCCAAGTAATTCTGTATCAATCCGATCGAGTACAGGATCGTCTCTTTTGAATTTCCGTGCAAAGGGAGCACCACTAGCAATCATTTTAGCTGTGTCATTTACACTGAGGACATGTGGATGTTGTTTTGGAGGGAAATCCCAGGAAATATAATGCATATCATGGTTGGCAACAGTTGGTACAAATTCTGGGGCGTTACAGGCAATAGTCTGAAAGTAGCCTTCAGGAGAGGACACAAAGTTTGCATAGTACATGAGTAGGATTCTGGGAAGATTATCCCAACCCCAAATGCAGTATTCCACAAATGAGCGAGACAAGATCATCCAAGCTGAACCTGCAATGGAGTAGAATAGATATAAAGGTGTCCAGTAACTCCTAACAAACACTGAAAAAAGAATGGTTGCAGTTATAAT
>JAWZTD010000137.1:6157007-6168690 GCA_035221335.1 Echites panduratus | reverse complement strand
AAAAAGGAGGAGGAAGAAAGGATATGAAAAATAAAAATGGATAAAATTTTATTGATAAAGATTATTTTTCTAAAAGTTAGTTCATTTAGATAACAACTTAGATTAAACACAAAATATATATTGACATTTTCATATTAAGTAAAATAAAATTTTCGTTTGAATAAATTCTTGATTCTATTGGTAAAAGAAATGATCAATGTGTTGTGCCTTTAGTAAGCTCTTTTAGTCTTGGGTATATACATAAAACTTATTTCTCCTTTAAATTAACGGTTATGCCCAATTTTAGGTTCTTGAAATGAAATTAAAAATTTGGGCTCTGTTTGGACCGACAATCTATTTGGAATCTGTCCATCTATTCTGAAAAATTGACCTTTATATTGAACTCAATTTTTTGCTCAAAAACAAAAAAAAAACTAATAAATTCCATCATAAATGGGTGCTTCAATCTGAGTTTGGGTTTTATTTTTGTTAGTGGGTGAAAAACGAACTGTAATCCAATCTAAACGTGAATTTTTTTGAATTGATGGGTAGAATCTAGATGAATTGTCTATGCAAATAGAGTTTAGTTGTGCATATCATTAATTATTTAATAAAAAAAATTTCAAGTTTAAATTTGGATCTAATTTCATTAATTATACAATAATCTTATGTACTCTAATAGTTTCATTTAGATCAAGTATCATAATAATTTTTTTTGCAAAAATATTCAAGGATCAAACATTATAATTGCTCATGATTCAAAGAGTGGAGCTGGGCTAGCCTAACCCCAAGGGCCAGATAATTTAAAGGGTCGGGATGGACTAGTCTCATTCTCTAAAGGGTCATTGAAATTATATCCCGGCCAAATCCCACAGGGGTCAATGACGGAGAAGAGTTAGTCCTTATATAATTTTTTAAAAAAATATTTAAAACAAAACATTTCCCATTACTTTAAGAAAAAGAGATATAAATCAATAAAAAAAGTGAATAGAAAAATAGAGGTAAAAATGCTGAAAATTATGTACAAACCAAACATAAAATGAAATACTCAATTTAAAATAGGTATTTGTGTTAATGACGACAATGACAAAAAAAAAAAGTAAAGGTAGATGACTCTAGTGTCTAGATAATTCAATTCAAGAAAGAGATTGAGAGATTAAGAGAGAGAGAGGGGTACATGCATTAGTAAGAAGAAAAAAAAAATTAGATAAATTTTAAATGAATGTAATAAATTATATATATTACCTCCGTCTCATAAAGATAGTTCATATTTTCTTTTTCTTTAGTTTCAAATTATAGTCCAATTTCTATTTTGATGAGCCGACCCAAATTATATCTTCGACCTTCAGGCTGAACCGACCCACGCCTCTCAAAACCTGTAATAGCCCTTGCTGACAAAGCAATGCGCTTAAAAACACTTATTATCGTTTTTTTTTTAACCCAACTTTTCAAAAGTATGGGATGAGGCCGGGCTGATACCAAGTCCAGCCCATTTTACATCTCTATTAACGAGAAAGCAAAATCAGCCGAATATGTGGAGTTAGTCGGTAGGCTTAGCAGGTTAAATTGGAGGGCCCAATTGAAGTTGGGCCTAACATGGCTCACAAAAGGTAGAGATACGTTACATATTGAGCTGAAAAAGGGGAAAAACCTCATTTTTTATAAATGCCAAGTAATTCAATAAAGATATTACATTTCATTCAAAATTAAATGTGGCATTTTAATTTTCATCAATTTTAAGAAAAAAAATTGATTTGAACCATCTTTACTGTTTTACTCTTTTTGTAAAAATTTATTCATTTTATGAAATAAGACACTCAATTCAAAAGAATTCAATAGACATAGTCATATTCAATTTCAGATGGATCAAATATTACAATAACAAATAGATATGGATTGATTCGCACCTAAGAGTACGGTCGAGCAGTTTGGACATGCAATTTGCATAAAGTAGTTAATAGGTTCGATTCGATCTTACTGTAAATTATATTTTTAGTGAGTTTGCAGCTATTAGCAATGTAATAGAGATACGTACATTTAAAGAAAAAAAAAATTATTGGCTGACTCTTTTGCATAAAAAATCTCTACAAAAGTGCAACATCCATCTAAAATTAAAAATTTTCATTCTCATTTCAAATTGTCTTGGAATTGGTTATTTTTTCATTCCCTAAATAACTTAAAATTTAAGTAAAAAAAATTATCATTGTAAGATTGCAACCATTTATTCCGTGGCTTCATCATGGAGGACAAAATGTCTGGATTGTCCCAATGAGCATTAGACAAAATGGAATTTGCTGAGGGAGAGTCCTCCAAATCAAGGATGGATTCGATGTCTTAGAATTCTCCTTCAATAAGATGGTCTTTCAATTGGATTATCAATTGATTTTGCTTCTTTTTCTTGAGACAATTTATGGAGTAATGCTTTTTTTTTTTCCACATGTAAAACATTTATCACCTTTGGGTGTTGGATTGATAGAACTCTTTTTCTTCATGAATCTCCATTTTTTTCTCCTTTGGTATCTGTGCATTTTAAAATATGATGAAGTTTTGAAGTTTCTGAATCTGTGATTTCTTCTTTTAGAATCACAATTACACGATTTCTCTTTACATTTGATTTATATATGTTTGTCTGAACAAGCAAAAATCATTATAGAGCACTTACCTTGCAAGCACCCCCTGCTGATCAAAAAATGCCTTTCATTTTGCCTCCTTCGTCGGCTTTGCCGTTAAATATCACTTTTCTTTGAAGAGCAATAACAAATTAAGAGAAACTGAGCGTTAATGGTTACTACTCCAACTTGTCCCTGAATTCTTATTTTCGGATTTATGGACGATTTCTTGACTGTACTTATCCTCTGTATAAACGAATAAGTTAAACAAAAAAAAAAAAAAAAAATATATATATATATATATCCTTTTAGTTGTCAAAATAAAATATGAGAAGGAAATATGAAAAGTGAAAACAACCTTAAAATATTTTTGCAATTTATTAATTCACAAACTTAGCTATAAAAGTCTAAATTTTTCCAGCAAATTTCATAAGAGAAAAGTTCATCAACTGTTCAAATTATGCATCCGTAATCCGTTCAGATATAGATTACGGATTAATCCTGCCATGCCATAGCAACAGCAAAATCATGAATAGATATAGATATTGAAAGAAAAAAAAATCCATTAAATTCGCAAATGTTTTAACTCACGTAAGTTAAGATTAAGTATTCTTGAATCAATCGATCCTTTAAATTAAAATTAATTTTTCAAAGACCTTTTTAATAGATTTTTTATATATAATTTATTAGTGAATTTGGTCTTCTAAAGGTTATAATAATCAATTTAAATATTTTTTGTCCTTTTAAAAATTTTTTTTTTATTCTACTTTTGAACTTGTTGATTTTATTCAACTTAATCATTTAATTTTGAGTATTAAATGAAATGACAATTTTTAATTTCTTTTAAAGAAAAATCTAAAACAACCTACACTTATTTTTTGATTTCCGATCCACAAGTTACAAGGTATGCACTCTCAACGACCAAATCTTTCCATTTCTTGGATTGATTGATTATCTCTATAATTCCTAGGCAAAGCATGTTCAATTGAAAATTATGTTCGTTTTTCTTTTAAACTTTTATTTTAAGTAGAAAATGTGGGGGAAAAAAAAAAGAAAAAAAGAAAGATCAACTCAGCTGGGAGCTCCGGACTCTAAGAAGCGCGGGGCAACGGAGCGCTTTACAGGGGTAAAGTGATGTTTCTTTCAACTAATAATGGTGACGTTAGCCACTCCCTCGATATCCGCCCCTTTGTTCAAATTCAAATTCAAATTATTTCTCTCCCTGCACAATCCCTGCGGCGGATCTGTGCACTGAGAGGTGAGAACCCTCGGCAATGGCGACGACAAGCAATGCGGCCTTCCTAACTACCCCGACAAAAACTCCGACGGCCGAAAAATCTTCTTCTTCCACTTCCAAAAGGAACCACCATCAATTAACGGATCCCTCATCAGCTCGATCCAGTTCAGACCTCAAAACCCGATTCGAAGCCTACAACAGGCTGCAGGCTGCAGCCGTGGCCTTTGGCGAAAAACTGCCCATTCCCGAGATTGTCGCACTTGGTGGACAGTCTGATGGCAAGAGCTCTCTTCTTGAAGCCCTTCTCGGTTTCCGTTTCAATGTACGAGAAGTCGAAATGGGCACCCGACGGCCCCTTGTTCTTCAAATGATACATGACCCCACTGCACTAGAGCCTCGTTGCCGCTTCCAGGTTACTTATCAGTTTCTATTAGTTGTTTATTTATGAATTTTACAGTTTTTTTTTTTTTTTGAATTTTTTAATTTTCGAACTGTAACTGAGATTAAGGTTTATGAGTAATTACTTGTGGATTTCTAGGAAAGACATATTTGTAGGGTTATTGATGCTAAAAGTCCAATATCTTAAAGTTCTTATCCTTAATCAAAGAACGACTACATATGAAATTTGATGATCATTATCAAATAGTGCCTTATGATATTTCTAAATGGGCAATTTAAAAAGATAGATTTCGGTTTGGTTTCTGTATACTATATCTCTCATGATAAGTGCAATACGTCGAACTTACATCTGAAAACAAATGAAAGCAGGAGGAGGATTCAGACGAATATGGAAGCCCCATTTGTTCATCATCTGCAATTGCAGATACCATTAAGTCCCGGACAGAGGCACTCCTAAAGATGACCAAAACTGCAGTTTCTTCTCAGCCCATAGTGATGAGAGCCGAATATGCACACTGTCCCAATCTCACCATCATAGACACCCCAGGCTTTGTTCTTAAAGTGCGTTTCTTATATAAACATGAATGTATTTGTAAGAACAGCTGAGCTTTTCTAGTTTCTTATTCACTTTTTAAATCCTTGTTCCTAAATGAATGAAACTTGTTGGCAGGCAAAGAAAGGTGAACCTGAGAATACACCTGATGAGATCCTATCCATGGTTAAGTCACTAGCCAGTCCCCCACACCGCATTCTTTTGTTCCTTCAACAAAGCAGTGTTGAATGGTGCTCATCTTTGTGGTTGGATGCCATTCGAGAGATTGATCCAACCTACAGAAGAACTGTGATTGTTGTCTCAAAGTTTGATAACCGGCTAAAGGTACCTTAGAAAAAATTCTTTAGTGGAGCTTCACTATATGGCCAGCCTTGTCTGTTTCGCTAGATAAATTCATTCAGACACATGAGCAGGGCTAGAATACCAGAGCAACAATTTTCTCTTATTTGTGCTTTCAAAGAAGTTTAAGTATGGCAAGAGCAACAGAGTAAACTTCTGTGCTAAAAGACTTTGTGAAAGTCAAGAGGAGGATAGAAACATACATATTGCATCTGTGTGTATGCATGTATTTCTTGTGGAATTGTTATAAATTGCAGATGGTTTCCAAATGTAGCACTCCATGGTGTAAGACTGAATCTTATTGTTTAGAACTACAGGTAAACAAAGAAATTTCGGATGTGAATTTTGTGGCATGTTATGTCTTTCATGCTTGATACTGATACAAATTCTGTTCCATGGCTTGTAGCAAGTGAACTTTTGATATTTCATCATTTTGATTACTTAGATTTTGACTACTTAAATTCCTTTAACTATGAGATTATATTGAAATTGGTTATTGGAGAAGCATTTTTGTTTGAGAAGGTAGTTTGTTGATTTCAAAGACATGCTAATCTATTCCAGGAGTTCAGTGACCGCTGGGAAGTAGATCGCTACTTAAGTGCTAGTGGCTATCTTGGGGACAACACTCGACCCTTCTTTGTGGCCTTACCAAAGGAGAGGGGCACAGTTTCAAATGATGAATTTCGTAAGCAAATATCACAAGTAGATGCAGAAGTACTTCGCTATTTGCGGGATGGTGTAAAGGGGGGTTTTGATGAAGAAAAATATAGACCTTATGTTGGTTTTGGTTGTCTACGAGACTATTTGGAATCTGAACTGCAAAGGAGATACAAAGAAGCTGCTCCAGCAACATTGGCTTTGCTTGAAGAGCGCTGCAATGAAGTTACAGCTGAATTAGCAAGAATGGACTTCAAAATACAAGCCACTTCTGATGTTGCTCATCTTCGTAGGTCTGCCATGATGCACGCTGCTTCCATATGCAATCATGTGGTATGTGTTAAGGTTTAATTGAATTTTCTCTATCTTTGTTCATAAGAAGTGACTTTCAGGAGTTTTAATTTAATTATTTATGTGAAATTGGTGAAGGTAGCACTTATTGAGGGAGCTGCAGATCCTTCCCCTGAGCAATGGGGTAGAACAACAGAGCAGGAGCGCTTGGAGAGTGGAATTGGTACTTGGCCCGGTGTAACAGCAGAAATAAAACCACCCAATGCGTCATTACATCTTTTTGGGGGTGCGGCTTTTGAGAGGGTGATGCATGAATTCAGATGTGCTACATACTCTCTTGAATGTCCTCCAGTGTCAAGGGAGAAGGTAAGTGTCAGCCTGGTAAGTTTAATGAGAATCTTTACTGGGAGTTAAGGAACTTGATTGTAGTGTGTTGTCTGACAGGTGGCAAACATATTACTTGCTCATGCTGGCAGAGGTGGGAGTAGAGGAATTACAGAGGCAGCTGCTGAGATTGCACGTGCAGCTGCACGGTCATGGCTTTCTCCTCTTCTTGACACAGCATGTGATAGGCTAGCCTTTGTTTTGAGAAAACTTTTTGATCTTGCTGTTGAGAGAAATCACCGCCAGAATACCGAATGTAAGACTCATATCTTGGTCGATGTTTCAAAGTTGCTCTACCAGATAATTTTTTCACTCTTCCCGAGTGTATGTCACATTAGTGCAGCACAGTAGGAATTTGGGCATAGAAGTTCTGCAAGAAATGAAATTTCTGAACACAATCTGTTGTAATCCCTTAGTTTGGGTTTAATTGCTTCCATTTTCTTTCTTAATAAGGACTTGACTGAAACCTGAAAATAAGATCAACCAATTAGATCAATGATATGGGATGAAATGGTTTATAACTGGCTTCTTGAAGGACTACGAAATGGGAAATGAAGTTTCTATCATACGATATCTGATGGTCATAGTTGTCTTATTGTAACCTATGTTATCATATCTGATGGTAAAACTTTGCATTTTTGATCTTATGGAATCATGTCTTGCTTCAGTTGAATTAGGTTCGAGAACGTGTACTTCCTTTCTTAATGTGTTGTTAATCAATGCAAGTCAATGAGTAATGATAAGGATTCTTAACTACAAGAATGAATAATACCATTGCATTGGGGGCTGATCCTTGCCATTTTATTGTGCAGACGGGGCCAAAGCTGGAGATATGGATGGATATGTTGGTTTTCATGCTGCTTTGAGGCACTCCTATTTCCGTTTTGTGCAAGATCTTGCTAAACGGTGCAAGCAACTAGTTAGACACCACCTTGATTCTGTGACAAGCCCATACTCTCAAGTCTGCTATGAGAATGACTTCCCAAATTTTGGCTCTGGTGTAAGCTCATCCCGATTTAACCAAGTATCAGCTGGTTCATTTTGCCTTGAGCTGTCTGATGGGCCATCTCAATTAGATAAGGATGTTGTGAGAGATCAAGAAAACATTCCTCCAGAAAATGGTGCACAGGAAACTACTCCAGGAAAAGTTGCAGACGGTAGAGAAGCTCTTCGAGAAAGTCATATGACTGTGCCTGAGACCCCATCACCTGAACTGCCTCGTGAAGGAAATTATGCAGTCAAAAAAGAACTTGGAAACTGCATTGAAATTGGAGCTAGGAAACGCCAATCTAGAGTAACAGGCCATATTAGAAATTCTGATAATCTGAGAGGTCAAAATAATGGAAGCCTTCTTTTTGGAAATGGGGAAATTGTCTCAAGGTCAGGCTCACCTTACTCAGAGATATGTTTATGTGCTGCACAGCATTTTGCACGTATACGTGAAGTTCTTGTTGAGCGCAGTGTTACATCAGCATTAAACTCTGGATTTTTAACTCCTTGGTAGGTTTCTTATCCTCTCTTTTCTGTTAAATTCTGTGATTGACTCACATACATTTTACTCTTAACTCAGCACTGCATGGACTAAAAATCCAAAGTACCAGGACACGATTTATCTGTCTATCTCCCCATTAATCTAATAAAAGCCCCCATTTTGAGCCAAAAGTCAGGTGCCTGACCTTACTTAATGTTACATAAGCTACTTATTAAATTAATGGGGAGATAGATAGATAAATCGTGTCCTGATACCTTGGATTCTTGGTCCATTTTACGTCGATGATGAACTATATGCATCTGTCTGGCTCTTATACTGTTTTCTGCCGTGCAGTCGGGAGAGTCTCATGGTAGCACTTGGCCTAGATTTGTTTGCTGTAAATGATGGGAAGTTTATGGACATGTTTGTTGCTCCTGGAGCAATTGATACTCTTCAAAATGAACGCCAGTCCCTTCAGAAACGTCAGAAAATTCTGAATTCGTGCTTGAACGAATTCAAAACTGTGGCTAGAGCTCTATGAAAGAAATCACGATATAATGAAATTGTGCCGTGTTGTGTATTCTGTTCATCATATTATAGGACCACATTCTAAAGAATAAGGGCTAAGGGTCTATTTGGACAAACGATTCATTTAGATAATGTCCATCATTCCAAAAAAAAAAAAATACGTTTAGATTGGAGTTCGTTTTTCACTTAAAAATAAAAAAATAAATTCAAATGAATTCTAATTTTTTTAGTGAAAAATGAATTTTTTTAAAATGTATGGACAGAATACAAATGAATTTCTTGTCCAATCAAACCCTAAGTCTTCACATCCGGTGAACCTGTTGGAATTTCTTCTGTAAGTTTGTGATGTATTATTCTTTAAAACCTGAATTGCAGTTTCGCAAATCTATGAGCAATCCATTTTGAATGCTGAGCAGAGAAAAATTTATCAAATTGAATTCTGAGCATCTACCTTATCCTCATTTCATGCATTTACTTCACATGATTTCTTATTGGTAGCAATTTTTGAACAAAAAAAATTACAAATCCTCTTCAAAGCTTTTACCTCTCCAAACTTAAGTTTCTCAAATTTTAAAATATTAAATAATTCAATTTATATTAAAATACAAAAAGATTAATGGTGTGATTGGATACACCATCAGTTTAGATGGTGTCATCCAATTCCGTAAAATGTATCTTTAAATTGGAGTTCATTTTTTATTCAAAAATGAAAAATTTTTTTTGAAATCAAATTAAACTATCAATGTAAGATGGGATGTATCAATTTTTTTTGTTTTTGAACGAAAAATGAACTCCAATTGACATATACAATTTACGTGCTGATGAATGGATAATGGATAATATAAGAAAAAATTATGTGACCAATCACACCCTAAGTCTTTAAAGGGTTAAATCTTTTCTTAAATTTTGTACTTGGACATCGGGAAACTCTTTGGAGAGACTCGGATCGTGTTAAGAGAGGATGGTGCTTGTCTTTGCAGACCGCCAGTGACACCATATTTAATGATGTTTTTCTATATCAATCACTCTTTCTATGAAGGTGGTGAAGTTCTTAAATTATTAGTTTTTGTGGCCGACATTTTTGAACTGAAAGAAAGAAGCTAATAAAAACAGCCTATCCAAGATCTGTAAAGGTTCTGTTTTAGTGTGTTTTTCAACGTACTTCTGCATCTGACTCTTCCCTTCTCTGTATTTTTATCAAAGGAATGAAGTTGATTATGTCAATCTGAACCTTATCTCCCCAGACCCAAGTAATTTTGGGAGTACAAGCAAAACTTTGCTCAAGCGTCGAATAAACCATCCAGATGTTCCCTTCGTTGTTAAAGATTCTTATGAATAATTGGATTAAAGTAATATAGGTGCTCCCTTCGCTATTTTCTATATAATTCATTATTTGTTTTTTTTTTAAACTAAGATAACATTCATTTTCTTCTATAATATCTCAATTTATGATTCTAAATAAATTTAAAAAAAAAGAAAAAATTTTCAATATATTTGCTGCGTCATATCAAATGTTCATATGAGAATATAATAAAAATAAATAAATAAAATATCTAATAAATTAATAATAATTATTTATATTAAGTTGTTAATAAATAAAATAATAAATATTAAATTCGTATCTCAATAATATTTTCTTGATTTAACCTCCAACAACTGATCCAAAGATAGCAATATGAGGTTAACAAAAATATATTTAGTTAGAGGAAAAAGAAGCAAAAAAACAGGGACTGACCGCTAAGATATGATCAGCACGCCATCCCTGAACTATATTGCCTACTGGAGTATGCATGTACTTTTGGCGGGGGTGTAGCCCCTACCCTATCGTGTCTCTTAAACTGGGACAGACTACCCTCCCTAAGCACACCCTTCATTTTATTTAAAATACCCATAATAAAATATATATATATTATTGGTCCATGATTCATTTAAAAAATATGAAATGTTTAAGAAGATTTCTTAGTCGCATAAAAAGAACGCCTGATCTCCCCCAGCCCCAGCCCCAGCCCCAGCCCCAGTCATATGCCGCTGCTTCGATTTTCTGAACGAAACTCTTCCTGGAATCTTAAAAAGTCTCAGATTTGAATTATTCCAATTTATTTCTTACAGTGTGCCGTGGGTGGGTGGAGTGGGTCTATGTTTTCGTCTGTTGAGTGATGATGCAGTTTCTGCCAGATTCCTTTCGGTTAGATTTCAAACAAATAATAATTTAATTTAATTTAATGCGAAAGTTGGGGTTGTTTGTATTACAGGTCAGCGTGAATCTAAACCTTTTTTTTTAAAAAAAAAATCTCATCTCCCAATTAAAAATATAAATCGTTAATGATTTTTAAATAATAAAATATTTAATTATTATTCTCATTTATTTATAATAAAACTTTAAGAGTCAACTGAATTTCCAGAGACACTGCTTTTAAAATAACATCGTAATTAAGAGTTAGTATTGTAGAAAATAAATAAAGCAAAGAAAACTGGGCTTAGGCATGCGCAAGGCAATCATTTATTTAGATATTATAATTATTGAGGATATATTTGCATGAAGAATCTTAGACAATAGACATAAACCTAATTTGGTATCTATCAATGGAAAACTTGATGGTACCCTTCTCTAGTCTTCCAAGACATTTTGGGTGTTCTATTCCTTGAACCATTTCATCAATCTCTTTCTTTCTTGCTGTTTCTTAGTTATTGTTGCACGCCCTTTTATCTTCTTTCTTGTAATGAAATCAAGGTTCTTTTTTCTATATATATATATATGTCAATCATTGTTCTTCACTTAATAATTATTTAACTTTCTCCTTTTCATTGCCCTTCTTATCTTATCCATCCTCTCTAATGAAATGATGTTTCAACAATGAATGAATGAGGCATTTTTAGCTCTTATACATTTGTTTTAAAACTGGATTAGTTTTCTAATTAAATGAATTAATTAATCATGGTCTCCTTTTTTCTTTCAACCCATTTTGATAGGTCTTTAGGCAACTTTTCCATCTTTAGATAATTTGATGTATAATTTGATGTGATGTATATCTCGTCTTGCTAGATATGGTTATATCTTTTCTTTATTAGGGATTAATAGAATGTTTAAGTATAAAAATAAAAAATAAAAAATAATAAGTTAAGGTGTCAAAAAAATCTCTTTGTCCGACTGAAATTGGAATAATATAAATATTACTTACGAGTAATAGTGGAAAAAAGTAATACTCCTTAAATCATTATTATTTGTGAGTTACTAA
>JAWZTD010000137.1:6146273-6156907 GCA_035221335.1 Echites panduratus | reverse complement strand
AATTTTTTATTTATATATATACTAGAGGGTATAATGCAAAATTGTACTAAAAATTTTAAAAGATTTAGAGTCAATAAGATATTAATACATTTAATGGAGGCAAAATCCAAGGTTGAACGAGTCATGACATTCTAATTATTTTAATCATTTTAGAGGATACTTATTAATTTTTTTAATGGCTTAACGGGGAATTGATACATGAATGTGTCATAGTTATATGGAATCCACGAAAAGAAGTGTTTTAGAAGCAGGAAGATAAACATACATTGATGAAGGTAAAATTCAATGCTAATAATTGAGAGTCATGATAATCCAATTATCTCCACTATTTCATATCCCTTCAATTTTTTTAATAAAATAGTTTTATTTTAAATTAAAACAATGTAATTTCTCAAATTTTGTTAGAGTAATCAGAATATCTATTGCATCTTCTATGTCATCAAATAAAATAATATATATTATTATCAAGTGCTCCTAAGGTTTAATATATTCTCTTAAAATTTTATTAATAAATTATATTTATAAAATGGCACATACATAATTATTATTGATCGTATAGGAAATGTTGTAAAAATGAAACACTAGTATGAAATGGTAATCCTAGAAGAATTTAGGGGGGGAAAGTGGCAATAGATGCCGATGAACGGTTGTTAATTCTTCACATTGAATATGGCATTTTATAAATACAATGTTTACTCTTTGAAGAAATAATTAATTAATTAGAAAAATAACACTAGTGCTAGGAGGACAATTGGCCCTTGTCCATCCTTTTTCAATATTCCAAAATTAAATGGGAATTCGATTCCCCTTCTCTTTGCATATAAATATATAATTTTTTCACAACATAAAACTCGCAATCACTAAATATTTATAGGATCCAACTCAAAAGGGGTTGATAGAATTTAAATTTGACAACTATGATCTACGCACTCGTTACTCCACTCCACTAAAATCTTCTTGAAAAGACCTCTTTGCATATATATATATTATTTTTTCATTGTATATAAATAATTATATATAATATTAAAATAATAGCGCAAGTAAGAAGAATCAAATAAGTGGGATTTTCACCAACAAAAATATTTATGCACGTATTAAAAAGCTACTCACATTATATCTCAAAGTTGAAATCCTTCATTTACTATATATATATATATATATATATATATATATATATAAAAGGTGCTTCAATATTTGATGTCTTGCTTTAAGATAGGCAAATGAAATCACTACACCACCACCAACACAAACAAACTAATTTTGCTTGGAATCATGTTCTATTAGTATCGTGATAAATAATAATAATAATAATAATAATTTCGGTAATGATTTCTCTTTCCCCTTCTTTTTCTTTTAACCTTTTTGGTATACCCAACTTCTTGATGTCACCTCTCCTTAGTTTGTCTATGGTGGAGAAACATTAGAATTTGGCAATTTACTGTTATATATATATATATTTAAAATATGGGGAATGGCAAATTAATGTGAAAAAAAAAAGAGAGTTAAAGTCAGAAGTCTTTTCAAATTAAACAGCTAAGGTAATTTATAAAACATTAATTCTTACAATATTCCGTTCTTTGATTTACCTTAATCAATAATTATTCATCACATATTCCAAATTACCAGCTTAGAACACCTCGAATTACAACCGTCCACTCCAACTGACAGATTCCTCGCCGCTTCCTGAATAGAAGGGTTGTTTGGTTTGGTCCTCCAATGCTCACTGCTTTGTAAGATACTCAATTCCTTGATTCTGAAATTTATTGCATTTTCTTTATGAATTGAATTCCTTAAAAGAGAATAAATACTTAGTAAACTGCATCTAATTATTAAGAAAAGAATATTATTATTATTATTATCAATATTCGGGTTGACTTCATCCAACTTTAATTTTTTAAAGATAAATCTTAATTTATTTAAAATCATTGACTCGTCAATCATAAATAATATTACAAAATTAATTGTATTCCCATATTCATTATTTATAAATTATTTGTTTATTACTAAATATAATTTATTATTATTATCGGATTATCAGTTATACAGTATATCTAATTTCCTATTATAATAGTAAAAAATAAAAATCAAGTACTACTAGGAAATGCACACAACCAAAGATCCGGCTACAATTGTAGTTGAACATTAGTATGACAAAACCAAAGTAAATTTGATTGATGTACAAGAATTTTACTGAATTAAGATGAAAAAAAAAAAATAGTGGTGAATGAATGGGATTATTAGGGTGGCTAAGAGACATGGGGGGATGGAACGCACGCGCTTTTGAAGTGCAGAATTTGCTGATGTATTTGGTTGTACTGATAAACTATAAACATCCTGCAATGCCAATCACTATCACAATCACACTGAGAGATCGGGAAAAAAAAAAAGAAGTCAGGCTATGAAGTCAATGCTGAAATGCAAACATTTTGAAATTGAAATTGTAAACCAAAGGGAAAAGGGCTCTGAAGATGATGTTGACGCCTAAAATTCCAAACTTAGCCAATTCCCCTTCTCAACTTAATTCACCCTTCCTTATCTAAAAGACCGTTGGGGGTCTGCATTTTCTCGGTAGCCAATCAATCCTCCAAAACCCCACCAAAAAGCAAGGGAAAAACCAAAACAACAGCAAGAGGGGAGAGAGAGAGAGAGAGAGAGTGGCTCAAAGGGAAGAATGCTACAATTACATAACAAAACAAAAGCAAATAAGCCATCCCCTTCTTACCAAAAGCCTTGTTTTTCACTCATTCATCTCTTCTTCTCCACCCAAACAAACAAACCAACCCAAAAATATTTCTTTCTTTCCCCATTCATCCCTTTGCTTCTTTTTTTTCTCTCTCTCTCTCTCTCTCTTTCTGAAGTCCATAAAAAGAGTGGGGGAGGTGGTGGTGGTGGTGTTGGAATTTGAAGATTACACAATGGAAATCACCTCAAAACCTCAAGAAAGAGAAAACCCTTCTCCCGGTAACTCCCCAAACAGCAATGGAAGCAGTAACAACTGCAGCAACAGCAATGGATCACACCAAGTCCCAACTCCACCACTGACCCCAAAGCCTATTTCTAGATCTGATGCTAATCCCTATCCAACAACTTTTGTTCAAGCAGATACAGCCACTTTCAAACAAGTGGTTCAGATGCTAACTGGATCATCAGAAACTGCTAAACAAGCTTCCAAGACAACACCACCCTCAGATCCTCTGCCTCCCACCAAAGGCTGCATACCCCCAATCAAGACGGGACAGAAGAAACAAGGGTTCAAGCTCTACGAGAGAAGGAATTCCATCAAGAATGGCCTGATGATCAGTCCTTTGATCCCGGGCGGCTTTGCCCAAAATTCAAGCTTCTCACCTCGCAATCCCGAGATCTTGTCCCCAAGTATTCTTGATTTTCCTTCTCTTGTTCTGAGTCCCGTAACGCCATTGAATGAAGATCCCTTTAACAAGTCTTCACCTTCAATGGGGAATTCTTCAGAAGAGGAAAAAGCCATAGCTGAAAAGAAGTTCTATTTACATCCCTCCCCAAGGACGACGACACCAAGAAACTCTGAGCCACAGTTACTCCCACTCTTCCCAGTTACTTCACCGAGAGTATCATCGGGCTCTTCTTCTTGAGTGACAAATTGAGAATTAATTGTGAGCATTTGGAAGAGGGATTGTTATATTAATCAATTATTCTCTGCTTCAAGGGTTTCGAGAGACAACTAGGAGAAGATCTTGCCTAAATTGTAGAATTCCATTTCTCTTCTTTCTTTGTCTCAAGAAGAAAAGGCACCTCATTTTGTAATTCCTCTTCATTCCGTCCCTCCCCTTTACTTTTTTTGTTTATGTTCTAATTTTCATTTTCCGTGCTTTCAAGTAGCACCAGGAGGTAAATTAAACTGATTCCTTCCTTATCTTCTGTTTCTTTCTTTCTCTCCACCCGAGTTGCAGCAGCAGCAGCAGCAGCAGCAGCATGTATGTTTTCTTCATATTATTATTATCATTATCTATGTAAATAGTAGGAAAAAAAAAAAAACATCCCTTTCTGGATTTAAATGTTAGAATATTACAACCAAGAAAGAGTCTTGTTTTATGTCTTTCTGATTGAGATTGCAGAAATGATTGAGAATGGAAGGGATCAAATCCATATATTCTTAGCATATATGCATAAACATATTGACAAATAGTGGAAAACTAACTGGAGGAGGAATGTAGGATCAAATTCAGATTCTCATGTATACTATATCTCTGTTTGTGTGTTCCATATTAATTTGCAAGGCATAAATACACTTCCCCCACCAAAACACACCGAAAAATATTATACCAGATGTTGAATGTTCTTTTCATTGACTCTAAATTCTTTTAAGACTGCATATAAAGTAAGTAAGTACACTCTGCAGAGGCTTTAAACAGTGAAAAAGCTCCCCTTTCTTCCAGCTTTGTCAATAAGGGTCGCATTCTTTGCAGTTTGTACCGACTCATTAATGAATAATGCTATCTCTGTTTCACTATATTTCATTTCAAATTTTTTACATACAAACTAAGAATTAAAGTTATTCTTTGTTAAATTTTATAAAGAACCCAATTTCCATAATATTTTTGATTAACATAATAAATAGTCAAATACTAAAAATTTTTTATGTCAGTAAAGACAGAAAAATGAGAGATGAAAGATGCAAGAATTTGCACAACAGTTAAAACACTGGGCCAAGAGAGTACTTTCACTGTGTGAAAGGAGGAAGAATGAATGAGGATATAAAATACACATACATATGTATATACACACACACAAGTCAATCTTGTTTGCTGCCAAAAATCTTGTATATGCAGAAAGACAAGAAAGGGGGGCAGGACCAGATGGGACCAGGTTGCTGGAGTCAATTTCAGAGCCTATGATATTTCCTAAGATGGACAAAAGAAGAAAAAAAAAAAAGTTAGGACCCTTAAGAGTGAGTGAGTGAGCTAGTGAAGAAGAAGAACAAGAACAAGAAGAAGATGATTGGATGTATGTATGGTTGAGGATTGGCCATAAGGAATCTCAGGGCTCACACGGTCTTACAAGGTAAAATTCAACAAATTGGTGTTGAAATGGCCCACTTTTTAAGATATTTGTAATGCTTTTGTATTAAGGGCTTTGTAGTATATGAAAGACCAATTAGTAGCCCACATCTTTGACTTCTTGACATGCTTCCTCAATAATACTCTACTTTCTTGATTTCTTCTGGCTGGAAGTTTTTCAATTTTTAGGTAGGTGTATACTTATTTATTTCTTTGAAGGGAAACTTTTAGATACAAAGAAATTAGCATTTCAAAGAGCTAAATATTAGCCAATTGATAGAAGTGAGAAAACTATGATCACGAAGTAAGGTTTTAATTGCACGTCCAAATCTCAATTAATAGTCTTTTTTTTTTTTTTTGTGGGTGATATCTGTATCTGACCTTTAACGGGTAAATTGCAATCATTTGTGTACCTCATTGCTTTGGATGTCTACCATATGATGTCAAAAGTTAGGTATTGAAAGTATAACTCACTTGAAATAAAGTATTATTATTGAGTGAAAGAAATAGCAATAGTTGTGTGCAAATTGTAAAAGTCTGTTAGAAACACTGCTCATCCATCCATCCATCCTAGTAGGGAGGGAGCACAATCTTCATGATTTTCTTGGATAAATTATTGTAGATGATAATGTGATGTGCTTTTGACTTGGAGGAGACCAGCTGTGGGGAAATGAGAACACATGGAGTGAGGAAAGGGGGAAAAAAAAAAAAAAAAGTAGGACAGAGAAAGTGGAGATGTGATGATGATTGAGAAAGAAGTAAAAGGAATCATAATTAGCAAAATAAATAAATAAATAGTTTCCCTTTTCTCTTTTCATTTCCTTTGTCTCTATACTGTGTATCTTTCTTTTCTCTGTAGCATTTGCATTTCTCACCTGTTGAGTTACTTTATACAGTAATGCTATTTATTTACTACTGTCATTTTGGGCTTGTACTCATAAATATCTTATTTTTTAATAAATACTCCCTCCCTCCTTATTTATAAATCATTTATATTAATTTTGTTTTTTTCTTCAAAATTTTCCTAAAGAAAAGAATATTAAGAAAAAAAAATAATGTTAAAAAAAATAAGTAAACTAACAACAACAATATATAAAGACAAATTAAGTAATTTATTTGGTAATAGAAAGAAGAGAACGTCTTAGTTTTTACTAGCTGCTTAGTTTTTATTTGGGATCCTTACTGCACCTCTCTCTCTCTCTCGCCATACGAAAGATGCAGGAATTTGCCTGCAGATTCATTCCCTGTCTAATTGTTCTTTGGCAACAAGACTGATTAATTATGTTCCTAATGTTCCCAAGTCGGACAGAACATATATATATAATCCAGTAAGGTTGCGTCAAGTATAAAGATGGATTTCCAGTTTTTTCTGGGGAATTTATTACCATTACATTGCTGCCCTTTTCCTGACCATAGAAATACACCTTCAACTTGTGGCAATGCAATCTTCTCCCACAATCTGCACATCTTTTTTGGCCTCTCATCAAGTATGTATGCCACAGACGTTATGAATTGCATCCTCTCAGTGTAGTAGTACTAGTAGTAGTAAGTAGTAGTAGAAGTACTTAAATTCACAAAGTTCACTTCATAACAAGAGAGTGGTCTTTTATGGGCCCTTCTGTCTGGTACAGCCGAAGTTGCAAGAGTACAACAAATCCAATCTTTATATTTCTGCAAATGACTTGATTGTCCTGAATCCATGGTTCTCCGGCAGAGGTCCATTTCCTGGCCGGACAGAAATTATGACTTCCAAACCTGAAATATGATGCATCCAAAAAAAAAAAGTCTTAAAATCAAAATAGGAGCGAATATTGTGTGTATGAATGACAAGCATATTACCTGCAGCTTTTGCGGCAGTAGCTTCTTGATGGACATCTGTAAGAAACAAAATTTCTGCAGGATTATCTACTCCAAGAGACTCAGAAATTTCAACGTAACTTTTCGTTTCTCTCTTATTCCTGCACCCAAAAGAAGAAAGGTAGAGAAAGGCCATTAAAAAAGAAAAGATACGGACAAAGAGACTTCTAAATGGTCTTTCCTTGTTAGGAGTTTACCCCACTGTAGTGTCGAAAAAGCCACACAAATATTTTCTCAGGTCCCCATGATTACTGTTACCGAATAAATTTCTCTGAGCTAATCGACTCCCACTGGAATATATATACACCTATGCATCAAACAGAAATGGCAAGTTATTACAATAGTTTCCAACATAAACTGCTTGGCTTTTCTGCTGCTAAGCTACTTATAACACCAACCATAACAGGTTTCATGGTTTTAAGACCCTAACTAGTGTGACTAGAAGAAAATAGGAAGTCAGGAGTGACCTTGATGCCCATAGCATGCCACCTCTCAAGTGCTTCTGGTACATCATCAAAAACCATCCCTTCTAACTCATTATTCTGAAATCCAGTATTCCAAATATGACCCTGCATTATGAGATTTTAATTAAATCAACCAGTTGCTCTCATAATAATACATCTAGTTGTTCCAAATTTAACGCTCCAAAACAGCCAATATCAATTGCTGTGAACAAAGAAGGTTGGAGAAAGTATCACTTGAATGTATCTCTCCACTTACTTGCAGTTGCTTCAAAGAAGTGATCTTCCTGTCAGCTTTGATCATTGCCTCTACATTAGAAACTAATGCTGCAATCACCTCATTCTTCCCTGCATCATCTGGAGGGATTGACACAGCACCAGGAATGCCATTTCTTAAATCTTCTTCTACCTGCAAGAAGAATACAGTATTCCCGAGTCATCTTGACTACAGAACTCCATATAGTGTAACAAAGGAATCCTACCATGAGTGCTCAGAAATCTATTTCATTAAAAGCAACCTCTGGATCTTACATAAACACAGAACTACTATATTAAACATGACAACCTGAAATGAGGAAATGTTCAAAATAGAATAAAAAAGAACGAGAATCATTTCATGAGATCCAAATTCCTCAACAGCATATACTAAATCTAAGACAAACCTTTCATCGTATTAAAAGGAATGAGCATCATTTCCATGGGTATAAAATTATAGGAAATTACCACTCAACAGGAAGAGAATGAAGAGATTTTCTTGGCACGTCTCGCCAAGAAGTTACTCTATGCTCTCAAAGACATCCTCTAGACAGTTTTATTGATGGGAACCTACCTGAGCCCGTAATAACTTAATATCTTCTTGAGTTTCTGGTGTGTCATAAGTTGCCTCTAAATGCCTCCCCACATTATCACGGGCATATGGGAAGAGAACATCTGTGACAAATGATATCGGAGTGGTGGTTCCCTCAATGTCCAGAACAATGCAACCCTGCAGGGAATGATAATCTCATTAAAAATGCTGGAAGAGAGATGCTAATTATACTTGAATAGCCAGTTCCGGCAAAGCATCCAACAGTTCAGAAACTTACCCTAGATGGTCCTATAACATTATCTGAACCAACTTTTCTTGCTTTTGTGGATGTATTTGAATTCTGAATTCTACTTAAGGTTCCATTTACACCACAAATGGGACCATGGGTAGGAGTTGACCAGTCCAGTCCTAATTGGTGAAGTTTAATGGCAGCATCAAAGAGATAGTGATAACATTCAGCCTGGCAGGTTAAGACGTTGGTTAGAGTACCATCATCGAAGAGTCACCTTCTAGCAACCAATTATTTTCCTGGAGATTTGCTAGATACATGTTTAGAAGATACAATGTACAATTGATCGAAGTAACAAACCAACCAAACTTTTATGCAAGATTGGCAACTGCTTCAGCTATCTGGAGAGTAATGTGAAAATTCAATGGAGATGACGACCAGTTGCATAACTAGATGAAGCTACTTTGATATCCATCATGCACACACAGTTCTAGATGTTAGTTTTCTGTCTGTGTTATATATATATATATATATATATATATATATATGTACAGATAATATAGCCAGAATATCCTCCAACTAATTAGATTAGAATCACTTAAAGAATGTTGGAGCAAATCCCAAATGATAATCTCAGGATCAGGATCAGAATCATCAGTCTACCCATTGGATAGACATATGTAGTTCTCTTCCCTTTATAATACTTCCCCCAGTCCCGAATAAGTGTCATTCATGATTTCGGCACAATCGTCAAGGAAGCTATAATACAGTCTCAGTTAAAAGTGGAAAATACTATTATTAGAACTTGAAAATTAAAATAGAGTGGTTGGTGGAATAATAAAATATAAGGGTAAAATTGCAAAAAGTAATAAATGATTGTTTTTTTTTAGAATTACAGAAAATTTGAAAGGAAAGATTTATTGAAAAACAGCACTTATTTGAGATAAAGAGGGAGTTTAAGCAATGTGAATGTATTAAGGGCAAAAAAATCTTAGAATATACAGCAATAGAGCATTCTTGTTCAAGCAATAGCTCCCGTTTAAAAAAGATGTGGTAGAAAAGTAAAAAATAAACATATTCTCATCTGTAACATTAACCAGATCATGAATGGAGTTGATATCATGATGCAAGTTTAGTATTTTGATGTGGAAGTCAATAAGACAGATGCATATTAGCATTAAACACAATCATTCATTATCAAATCATCAAATAAAGATACTAATTTCTCAACAAGCCTGAACAATTGACAAACCTGAGTTTTGGCACTAATCCAGGAATCACCCCATATGTATATTCCATGGTTGCGCACCAGTACAGCTGTTGTTTTAGGGTAAGCTTCAATCTGTGACGAAGATAAGAGCAATATTTAGTACTCCTGCATCAATGCATACAACCATTTCACAAGCACAGAGCAAACAGAAACAATAATCTTATAAATATGGACATAATCAGAGACTTCTAGATAACTCCTATTGACCTAACAGACTCAATTATTAAGCATCAAACACAGGATTAAACCCAGATCATCTTAAGAAAAAATGGTGAATTGTTTCATGTTGAGGTTCGGAAGATGTCAAAGGAGTTACCAAGATCACAATTGCATGACATAGAAGAACACTGAAACAAGGAAACAAGTAAGCCATATGTTTATGTGAATTTATCATTACTGAAGAAGTGTATATCCTAGTACCTAAATATTTTCAACAAATGAATAAGGATTGAAACAGGCCTATATCCCGGTCCTATTACGTGAAGACAAAAATGCCATCAAACCATTTGTAATAGTGAGCTATTACAAATATTTAGGAGCTATGATGTATCAAAAGTATATGCCTGTCCTATTTCTTTACAAAATGCCTTTTAACATTTGTAATAGCTCATTATGATGTATCAAAAGTATATGCCTCATTGGGGAGGAAGCAAGATAAATGGGTTTTGAGGAGAAGGACAAACTCAAATAACGTACTGCTTCAGCAAGAGAATCTGTGAGCTCACGCTCATGTGCAGTGTTCTCAATAATTGGAACAACAAGTTCATCATAATAACCATGTCCCTGAATTCCTTTGATCATTTCCATATGAGTGATCTGCAGATTTAAACCACAGCAAGAAAGAAAAAGAAATGAGTGAATGTTATAACATATGTGGGAAGGTTGAAAAATAAAATTGTTCAGAACTTCAAGAAGTTTATAGATACATTTCCAACTTAAATGGTGTGGAAGAATCAAAGACTCTAGTACACATTTA
>JAWZTD010000137.1:6042628-6064242 GCA_035221335.1 Echites panduratus | reverse complement strand
AATAATATTTCATCTATCTTACAATATAAGTTATTTTAAAGATTTTTTATTTATAGACAATATAAGTCATTTTATAATTATATATTAATTATAATATTTTCTCTATTGCTATTTATAACTCGTTTGTAATGATTTTGTCAATGTTAAATTTAATTTTTTTAAAATTCAAAATGTTCTCATAGAACATTAAGAAAGAAAGAAAATTATTTTATGAAGAAATGAGTAATATTAGGAAAAAATAGTAAAATATCTATTAAACTACAAAAAAATGATAGGAAAAAAAGAAGTTATAATTAGAGAGAAAAAAGAAACTGAGTCAAATGATTTAGGTTTAATGAATTATTAAACCCCTCACTTTATCATAATAATCCTATTAAGCCCTTAAAACTTTTATTTTTATCCATTGAATCCTTTGATTTTTTACAATCTTTGTTATGAAAGAGGATAAAAAATATATATTTGTTATGAAAGAACTACGTTCTTGTAAATATCTTTTAATAATTTTCTTTTAGTTACCCGTACTGATAATGGTATGTGTATGTACTTGTATTGATTCACTTTTGTTTTATATATTAAGAGATCAGTGAGGACTTAACTACTGGATGAAGTGTTATTTGGAAAATGCTTACATGTTATTGTTGGACTCACATTGCATTTAGATGTGTAGAGTTGTAAACTGAGATTCAGGAGTAAATTTTACCATAATTTAATAGGGTTTTTTTTGTTTTCTTTTTTTTTGTGGGTTGGGGTGGGGGGGGGTGGAAGGGGGGCCAATTTCCTCTGCAATGTGGTCTAAATATAGTTTTTTTAACATTATGTACAGATTTGTATGTGATATAATAATAGCACAAGGAAGGGAAACAGATAAATTATTAATCAATAGATTCCTTTACTAATTCTCAAGGCATGTAACTCTTAATTGGTGTATCGATTTTGCAATAGAATGTCTTGATAACCGTGTTAACTTAGATGTTGATAAATCAGTGTCTAGATCCCTCAGCAAAGTAATGGGGAAGATTGTGGATGTTTTGTAGTCTATTATGCAAACCTGTTCATCTTAAATGCACCTAACATGTTTACATCAACGAAGGATGCCTTTGTTTTGCAAGTTCACAATTTGTCATCTGTACTAACGTTAAATTTCATTGAATACGGTTGAACATGAATTGGTTTACTCTTGAGTAACTAGTTAAACGGAGAGAACTTTTAGGTGCCTTTGAGGAGAACCAAAACCACACAGAAAATTGCAGCAAAGAAACATGCATAAAGAAAAAGAAGACATCTCACCCCAAAGTGAAATGGTGGCATCTATAAACCTCATAAAACCGAAGCAGAACCGCTAAAATTACATTGTATGAAAAAAGAGTTTTACTGACAAGAAAAGCAACTACAGCCATATTTATAGTTTTCCCGTTTCATATGTATTCCACAGGGTATTACCGAGATGACCTCCATACATCATTACATCTACACATGCCAAATCAAATTACACCTCTTCAGTATCACTACTGGGATGAGTATCTATAAAAAACTCCGTCTCCAAACTGTCCAAGATCCTTCCTCTTGAAGTTTCAAAACATGTACAAGTTAGAGTGCGTCTTAGATGAACAATAAATAAGAGGTCAATTTGCAGGAAGAAAGAAGGAAAGAGAGACTGCATCTAACAATATAGCAAAGAAGCTATGTACCTCTCCAGCACAAACTTTCCCTCCTTGTACTTTTGACTCCTTTCGTGTGCAGTCTCCTGCAAGGAACTGATTGATAAGTATAGAAGAAATTTCAGCGAATAACCACAAAGATGAATGTGATAGGGTCACTACTGGCAAGCCATAAACGTTAGTGCATTTGAGTGCCCAAAAGAATTTTGTGAGAGAGAGGGAGAAAGAAATTACGTATTTCCAACCAAGATTTTGACCACAGCAACAGCAATAGATATCAGCAACTGTGTGCATTCCAGAAAGCATCAATCTCTCCTCATGAGGCCCAATAGTTATATTCACCCTATATATAATATAAGCATGAATTCAAGAAAAGTAGTCGCCAATGTAAATGTCCAAAAGAAATAAAATCATTAAAACACCACTTTTCTTTAATTTCATTTCATGTTTGATTGTGAATATGAATGTGGTAGGTGGAAAATCTGTTAAATTCTTGCTTCAAAGAGGAGAGTAACATAATCTGTCATAACAAATAAGTATTGTCCATTTCCTTGAGATTCTTAATACTTCCTTCAGGTTTTTCCCCAAAAGTGTAAGAACCAAAACAATGAAATACATTATAAATGGATTTCCCTAAAATCATTGCCTTTAGTATTCACCTACTTTTATCAATTAGAAAAACTTATTCCTTAAGCACATAGTGCTAGCTTCACCCTCTCCTCACAAGGACCAACAGTTATATTCAAAATATAAACACACGACTTCACTAGCTTCAAAGTGAACAAGACTGTAATGTCATAGCACGAGGTCTTCTATTCAATCTCTAGATATTTATTTCCTTATTCAGACTGTTTCCAGATAATGTAAAAGCATCAAACTTACTTTAACTTCCTCAAGATTCTCACCATCTAACAACCAAGGGACCAATTCTATTTTCATTAGGAATAACAGGCTTATATAAAGATACTTGATAACTTATCCTGCTCAAAGAAATTGGAGTAAAAGGTTACTGAAATAGAATATCACTTGACATCTCATGGGAACCTACAAAGTTCAAACATATAAAAATGTGAACTTGTTGAAGATATCCTTCAAAACTGTATTGCACGTGACAATATGCAAGTTGGTAAAATACCATGTACACTCACGCCTAAGTCATTTCCTGGGATTAGACATGCAGATTCACTGGTGATGAATAAGAAACTAGAAATGAGGCTTGCAATCAAATGCCGCACCACAGGAAAAAAAAATTGCATTGATTCAAGGAAACTTTTATTTCATTATTTACCAGCTTTTCACATTATTTGTACAACAAAAATAAAGGTTAAAGTCAAAATTTAAAAAATAAAAATAAAAAATTAGATTTCTGAATAACTATGCTGCATCATTTTACGGAAAAGTATAGGATGCTCAGTCATCTCGTCATGTACTAAAGGCTACTCAATTTCAAAACAGATAATCATTGGAAGAAATGGAAATCAACAAGCACTCAAAATCCATTGCCTCAATCAGCAAGATTTTTTCAAGATCCAATAGAAACTCACGCATTGTTGAAGAGGTATGCTTTTCCTCTGCGGCTATGAAATGCCTGATCAAATTGCCATCCAAAGCATTATGATTTGAAAAGCATATGGATCAAACTCAGATTGTTACTCTACACAACACTCGTGAACACATAGACAATTTAGAAAAATAAAACAAAGTGACAAATTGTGGATCCAGTTACCACAGACTCACCAACAGCCATCCAAACCCCGAACCAAAAAGTAACAGAAAACAATTGTGCCCATGTATTGCCGAGGGCAGACAAAGCTAAGATCTCATTGAGGAAGAATGCTATATTCTCAGAGTGGCATATACGAGCAATCCAAGAAAACAAGAGTTGCATTATGTAGTTGAGGTAATTCCAGCACCTCTATACAAAGTCCATTTACGTCATTTACAAGCTCCAAAGAACCGAATGATTTTAGTTATAAAAGCATAACAAAGAAGAAATTCACAAATGTAAAAGTCTCAGCAAATCCATCAGAAGTTACAAAAATGGGGAAAGCAGCATACTTTGAACAGCAATTAAAGCCTGTAGCAACGAAGAAAAAAAAAATTTTTTCTTTTCCAAATAAAAAATTTCGCCCCAACATGAGTACAGGCAGTAAGAACCTGGCAAGACTCCTTGCGTTTAATTTCTTGATCAGAAATTCGGGGTGGATTTTTCCTGAAAGTGTAATAACCAACAAAAGAACTACCCCCAAAATTGAAACCAAATATACTCACAAGTGATCAGTAAAACAACAGAAGTTACCTCCAGAATATATTCCATCAACATTTGAAAGGAGCATATGAGGAAAAAGATAATAAACTATAGCTCATGGCACACAGAAATTGAAAGTGCACCAAGCTCCAAATACCCACATGAAAAAAACTAGAATAAGGAAAAAGTACCCTGGAAACAAGATCATCTTGAAGAGCTAAGTTGGTCTTGCAAAATTTGCAGCGGTATGCCTTGCCCTCAAGATCCACCAAAAATATCCTTCCCATCTCTCTCTGATTCTCTATTCCTACACTCAGAATGTAACCACGTACGCAGCCTATTTGCAATTAATTAGACCCACTATAGGACAATCATTCCAGTTTTTTCCCTTATCTTCCCTCGCTTTCTTTTGGGTAAAGTACCTGTTTGATATTGGCCGATACTCACAGCAGATAAATCAGAAATGGCTCAATCCAAACAGAACTGACTGGGCTTGATATTACAAATCCAATTCTTTTCACGGGGAACTTCAATAAATGGGCCACAATCTAAATATATTAAAATTGGGTATCTTCCGACTAAGCAACACAAGAGCCCATATTTACTTTTATATTCTGCAAATCAGAACATCTTTTTAATTTGTAACTCTAGTTAATTGCGCATGTACATGGATCTTGTGGTAATGCACATTACATTTATAAGTGAAAATTTTACTGAGTATTTTTAAAATAGAATATAATTCCATATTTAAATATATTTATTCCTATTTTAAAATGTTTAATTTTTTTATATAATATAGAGTCTACAGTCACTATTATAGATGTATACAAGGTCCAATTCAAAAAGTTCTTGATGTAATTGAGTTCGAAACTTAAATGAATGATCTCATTTCTTAAATTTTTAATATTTAAAAATTAATTATCTCATATTTCTACTTGTTATTTGTAATTGTCCTACCCAGTGCTCCTATTCAGTTCAGCTATTGCATATTTTAATTCTCTTACTCTGAGACTTTTGAATTTACTTTGTATCAATTTTTTAAAGCAAAATGTAGTTAATATCTAGATAGAAAATATTCATAAAAATGATTCAATTCATAGACTACTTGATGAAAACCACATTCGCAACACAATAATTTTTAAAAAAAATTATTAAATATACTCATACAGCTACCGAACTGCATCCTGTAGATGATTAAAATTAGACATGGTTTCTGCTTCTACCATTGAATTCAACTTAAAATAAGTTCAAAAATTAATGCTATGGTTGAATTTGACAAAATCATGTATACTCACTTCGTAATCAAACTAGGGTGTATTTAGATATTTAATTATATTTAATGTGTAATAATTTAAGAATCTTGATTAAACTATGAGAAATATAATTGAAACCATTTAGGGTATCTTAATAATTTTAAACAAACTTCAATTTTATGAGTAATAATTTAAGAATATTGGTTAATCTTGATTAAACAAACTAGTGGTAAAAGATGAATTATGAGCAGATATCACAGCTCATTATTGAATCAGAAATTGCATATGTAGGCTTGAAAAGAGATCGTGCTGAGACCATGACAGAATCCACTTCGACAGAAGTTTAATCAGTTGCATACCCTTCAAGAACCAATTAAGCCTTTTCAACATGCATTCAAGATTTCTATGGGTGACAAGAAATTTTTCCCGGCAAATCCAACTACTTTTTAAATGTCATTTCTCACCTCAACCCACGAACTGTCTCATATACATGCTATCTCAACAGAGAGTTGTCCCTTTCCATGGGTATACTCGAAACTACAGTCAAATAGCCCAGAAAATCCCCCGCAATTCAGTAACCGTCAATCCTGATTGTCAGACAGATCCGAATTCGAGTGTAGAGGATGATGCTCTCGGAATCCGAAACCTTCTCATGCTTAAAGCTGACAAATCAGTTGAAGAAATTGAGCAATCTCTCAACTCATGTGATCTGTGCTTATCGGAAGAATTGGTTCTAAGTGTGCTTCAAAGACATCGTTCCGATTGGAAGCCAGCCTATGCGTTCTTCAATTGGGTTTCCAAAGCGAAGAATACTAATGGGTATTTCCCAGGAACCCGTGTTCACAATGAGATGCTTGATATTCTTGGTAGAATGCATCGTTTTGATTCGCTCTCCCAAGTGCTCGATGAAATGTCCAAGAGGAAAACCTTGGTCAATGAGAGGAGTTATGGCATTGTGGTTAATAGGTACGCTGCAGCTCATAAAGTTGAAGAAGCTATTGAATTCTTTTATAAGAGAAAAGATTTGGGTCTGGAGCTTGATTTGATTGCTTTTCAAACACTTCTTTTGTCATTGTGTCGCTACAAGCATGTAGAAGCTGCTGAGTTTTTATTCAACAACAAGAAAAATGAGTTTAAGGATGATATAAAGACACGAAACATCATTTTGAATGGATGGTGTGTTTTAGGTAATCTGCGTGAAGCCAAGAGGTTTTGGAACGATATTGTGACTTCAAGATGCAAACCGGATAAATTTACCTTTGGGACTTTTATTAATTCCTTAAGTAAGGCAGGAAAGATAAGCACTGCTGTGAAGTTGTTTCAGGCTATGTGGGAGAAAGGTTGCAAGCCAGATGTGACTATTTGCAATTGTGTGATTGATGGTTTATGCTTCAAGAAGAGGATTCCTGAGGCTCTCGAGATCTTCCAAGAGATGAATGACAAAGACTGTTCACCTGATGTTGTCACCTATAATTCACTTATTAAACATCTATGTAAGATCAAGAGGATGGACAAAGTTTACGAGCTGTTGGAGGAGATGGAAATGAAAGGGGCAGGTTGTACACCAAACTGTAGAACCTACGGCTACTTGTTGAATTCCTCCAGGAAACCGGAGGAAGTTTATGATATACTAGAGAGGATGGAAAAGAACGGATGTAAGTTGGTTGCAGATACCTATAATTTGCTTCTAAGGTTGTTTATGAACTGGGATAAAGAAGAGGAAGTGAAATCTACATGGCATGAGATGGAAAAGAGTGGATTAGGACCTGATCAACGATCCTACACAGTTATGATTCATGGCCTTTTCGAGAAGGAAATGATGGAGGAAGCATTGCATTATTTTCAAGAGATGACTTCAAAGGGAATGGTGCCTGAGCCAAGGACCATGTTGTTGGTTGACGCCATGAATATTAAGTTAAATAATAAAGGAGTTTCTTTAAAGACTTCAAATACGAGGGAGAATGTTAAGTTGCATACAGGAGGTTCTTTGAAGATTTCAAATAAGAGGGGGTAGTAGAACGCCTCAATAATGCTCCTATATTCAGTAAATTTATCTTGAGTTATGTTAGACATGTTTTATAGTAGCTTCTTCCGAATCATACTTCGATTCTAATTTTCCACTTTCCCGCTACTGAATCCCAAGATAAAACTGTTTTCGAATTATTTGGTAAGCAGTAAAGTATACCTAAAAATTCTGGTATCTGTTTTGTTGGCATGAAGCATATTAAAGTCAAAGCCATTGTTTTCAGTAGAACAAAAATGAATGGAGGAGAGAGAAAATTAACAGGAGAGCCAAATGGCATATTGAAGAATTATACACTAGCAGGAATACCGTCAAGACAACAATGCAAAAGAAATGATTTGCCCGGGTATCAACTTTCTGAACATTTGATATTAGATCAGTGACAGTATTATCACGCTGCTGTTGGTTCAGGAGTTGAAGCAGGAGCTGGTACGTACCAGCCGTGGTGGATTTCAACTGCCTTTTTCCTTCTTGCCAACCGAGACTTTCTCCTTGCTCCAGTATTTCTATGGAGTGTTCCTACTTTAACTGCTTTATCAATAGATGAGTATGCCTCTGCAATCAGTTTCTCAATTGTAAGAACTTCCTCAGGTTGTGCATCAGATTTCTTCCGTAGTAAATCTAACTCTTCCAAAACCTGAAGAAGAAAGAAATTTTGTTCAGAAAAAATTGTATAAATTAGTTTTGACTTGCAACTGTTGAATGTCATCTGCTTTGCAAGGCACAGTCATCAGCCCACTCGCTAGAATCTAGAAGTTAGAAAGAGGAAGGGGGGGAAAGTGGCTACAAATGCAGATGTTTCAGCTATGCCTAGCAGAATATGCTCATTTCTCTGCACTAAAATAATCGTCAGCAGTGTTCTATGTATTTGATCAATAGCAGACAGTGAAATGAGATCATATGCAATTTAACGTAGAACTAAGGAAACTGCAAGCCCTCTGCATGAATGATCTCGAGTTGGTAATCACAAGCACTGCTGTTGGCAAGTTTATAATGAAATAGGTCTCACAAATCACAAATCTTGCACCCACCCAACACCAAAGGTGAGCAATGTTGGAAGAGAATCTGGGCATTCAGAGGTCTGGCACATGCATCTACAATCCTGTGGCTAATGAAACTAGATAAGCTACCCACTAATGAATTGATATGGAGATGGCATGTTAAAATTGCAAGCTGGGTGAAAATCTACCCTGCATGCCCTGACACAAGGGATTGCCAAAAGGTACAGGAAGTCTGCCAGTTACTGCTTGGACTTTCAGGGAGTCCCAATCTAGTGGACATGGCTCAACCCCAATCCAGGCAATTGTGTGAAGCTCTACATAGGTTTTACTCGTTAGCATTTCAATATACCATGCACTTTGTTGGAGAGCATATAGTTTGAAAAGACATGGTGAAGCCATTGACTATGATTACCCCCTCTCTCTAGGCTTTACAAAGCTCGTGGACCACTTGCTTTCTACTTGGAGCAGAAACCCCTCAAACTGGGGGGACAATATGCAAGATACACCTTAATGTGTTTTTCCTGTTCACATCACTCCGGTGGTAAACTCACACGTGTAAACTCCATATAGTTTTTGCTCATCACTGATGAATAAAGATCTCATTTTAGACCAAAAAGGGGAAATTAGAAGAGAGAAATGGGACAAGGGCCAAGACTGAAATAGCAGAGAACAAAAAAAGAATGGGTAATGAAAGAAAGAAGGAGAAGACTTATCATAATAAGTACCCTTCACAGACCTTTCTTTCAATAACAAGCAGTTACTGGGGCTCTATACTGTTCAGGTGATGGTGGTTTTTGTTTCTTTTTCTCTGCCTTTTACATTTTTCCTTACATTAAAGACTCCAAAATATTATCTTTGCTTCTGTTCCTCAAAAGCAATATAGCACCGTTAGATTATAAAGTCTCTTGCATATACTTGACTACAATCACCAGGCTGTGTGTGTCTTCTAAATTTAAAGAAAAAAAAATTGAAAATATGTAGATTCCCCAAAGCTTCCAGATTGATGACATGCTATGCATCCAGTCAATGATAAACAAAATGTCATGGTTTATACTTGTTGTATTATGCAAGCACTATTCTTTTGGATTATCCATCCCTGAAAGTTTCAAATGTAGTTCATACCAACAAGGCAACAACACAAATTGAAATATCATGGATAACAAGTCATTCATATTGGCTGAATGATCCATAACCAACTTTACCTGTAACAAAAAATCGACAGCCTTCACCATACCCTACATAAGGCTGTTTATTTCAGAACAACATACTCATGGTAAACATGACAAGTTGACAACTTAAACACTTGAGAGAGGGAAAGAATTGCTGTCACTGTCAGCTGTATGTTGGGGAAAAAATGCAGACCGTTATAGCAAATGTTATGACTCAAATTTAGGTCATTTATAATTTTGAAATGCCTAATGAGGGACCAGCAATTGTCCAATGCCTAAAAGGAACTCAATTCTTAAACATAAAAATGATTCCAAGCCTCTAACAGCAACCAAGAATCTAAAAGCTTTTCATTCATAAGCCCTTATAATTTATACTTTTATAAGTTGTTAAAAGATGAAAGATTACAATTTTGGTTCTGTCCAAGTTCGGCTAATCTCCTATTTTTAAATATCTATTGCTAATCCCTCATTACCTAAGACTTCCCAAATTCCAGGCTAAGTCCCCATTATAAAAGCCTGTTTCAATTCCTTCATTACATATTCTAGAGTTCCAAACTTCTTCATTTCAATTTGAAGCTGAGAATACACCATTAGCATTCTTTTTTTTACAAGTGGTGTCCAGGTAATGCTCGCACACACCTCGAAGTAGCTGCAAACTCAGCTAGAATCCACAGCGAGTCGAAACCCAAGACCTGTGCGTAATGCCTATCACCTTCGATATGACATTTGCCTTTTACCGCAATGACATTTTAATAAACTGAATTTCGTCACTTTATATTTATGAAACTCCAATCAACTGTAGTTCAATATCAAGAAAATAAACTTCAATCTCCTCAAACATAAGATAGATGGAAATAGCTCTTTTCTCGTCAACAAGACCAATTTTTTATTTTAGAAAAAAGAAAATCCAATTATGACGAAAATCCAGAAAGATAAAAAGAATAGCACCGACCTTTTTCATTCGAGTCTTTACTTCGGACTTATGGGCTTTGTTGTATACACGCCTTTTCTCCGCCTGGCGAGCTCTTTTGGCCGCTGAATCAGCCTTTTTCTTCGTTTCCGCCTCACATACAATTGATTGACGAGTTTTCTTCTGCAGAGGATTAACAGGTACCACCACCCCTAAAATTGGAAAAAAGGATAGTTCCTTCATGAGCCGACAATATCTCCTGATACTGAAACAGATAAGTAAAATTGGGTTCTAAATATAATACCTGTGGAGAAGAGGCTGAAGGAAGTGTTGGCAGAGAAGCTAAGAGGCTTAAAGGCAGCAGCCGTGGGGATGGTGGTGGCACTATGGTGAGGGCCATTGAGAGAAAGGGTTTTGAATTTGTATGGAAGGACCCAAGAAGAAGAGATACAATGCATGGTTTCAGCAATCCAATTCCTGTTGTTATGTGTTTCAGTTTACAGAATTTGGAGGAAGAAGATGATAAACAAGGAAGAATGGGATTGGAGATGAGAGCTTACAGAAACTGTTTTCTATCTGCCTGCCCACTTTCTTATCCACTGTCCGGAGCTGGATTCGGGGTGCGTTTGGATATGAAAAAAGAACCTCGTCTTGAGAATTTTTAATTAATTAAATTCTTTTACGGTCCGTAAATATTTTTTATGATTGGAGGAGATGGGAATAAAAATCTTAGTAAAATTATGAAATAAGGATCCAAATTTATAATATTAAATATTTAAGTTGAGATGAATTTTTAAAAAAAATCTTTCAAAATTAAATGTCCTATGAACATCTAAAATTGAATCTCATTTTCATAATTAATAAAAAAAATTACAAAAATTATAAAATTAAAATCAACTTTTTTATAAATAAAAAAAAATCTATTCGATATATAATTAATCATTCAATACCAATATAAAATCAAACTCTCTTAACAAGGTTTGAAGGCTATTTTCATTTTCCACATTTATTTTAATATTTTCACATTGATTTTCATGTTTTACATTCATTTTAATGCCTTCTTTCTTTTTTATAGTTCATAATCTGGGCTGTTTAAAATTTTTACACACATATTAATGATTAAAAAACAATTATTCATTTAGCTAAAACACCACAAAAAAAAAGACCTTTTTCAAACTAAATAAGAAAGACCTTAAGGGATAAAAGTGGAAAAAGAATGCTATAAAGTTTTATAATGCAAAATTTAAAGGCTTAAAGCAACTTGTACCGGGAAGGAATAACTCCATCTGAGAAGCCTTCACAGTACGAAGAATCAAGCCTATTAATTGAATACACGGTCCAACAATCCATCATTGAACTCCGAAGGGAGATAACTCCTGTTTCCGCATTTGCACGTTCAAAGTTAATTTGTGAAGTTCTGGACTCGGTAGTTCTTAATAGAACAAAGGGAAGAAGGATCCGCAGTATTGGAATTTGGTTGTCATTTCATATTTCTTAATCGAGATATGTAAGATAGCCAAGTAAAATCTTTGCAAGCAAACAACTACTTTGTACATGCTCATCCAAATATCTTACACCGATAACAAGAAATTATTCCAAGTTTAATCTCAAGTAAACTGCCAAAAACAGACACTCCAGAGGCTCTGCCAAAAGATTGCGCTGTTGGATTAGGTAATTTTGGGAGCAAGCATTAAAACCTTTCTGCAGTAATGACAACCGGTTGAGCTTCGTTGTGCTTTCTTGCAAGGTAAGGACCCCTCCTGATAGCTTCCTGGAGCTGCATGTACAACAGTAAATCTCATAAATATCCGTATGCAATTCAAAAGGTAGCATGTTCAAAAGAAAAATCGGCAATCAAAACTTGCATGAATTTAAGCTTTTCTGTTTTTATGATTCTTTCCTGGGCATGGTTCTTGTAAGAGGTGATGTTATCCTGAATGAGATCTGTAGCATTCTAAGTACTTCTAAAGCTTTTAAAAGCCAGAATAAAGTTGAGATCGATCATTTGATAAGAATAAAATGGTCCTTGCGCACCTTTGCAGCAATCCCAGCAAACGCACGGTCATCAAAAAGTTTACTTGATGATGTAAATGCCTTGTAAATTGCCTCGCAACATTTATGCCTGGCTTCCATGCCTGGAAACATATCAAATCTTAATCAAACATGAAGCTGCAGCACTATATTTTCATGTAAAGTTCTACATGGAGGATCCTACTCCTGAGTATCTTTTAGAACTTTGCCCTCTCTTTACTTGTTCCTAGCTTCCGTGCCTTGGAAATCATCAACCTTCTTCAAACATGAAGCTGGATGACCCATATTTTCATATTTATAATACAGAAATTTTTAACTGACTTGCTAAAAATTGTCCTTTCTTGTACTTATTCTTAACAGCATTTCAAGGCAATTGTCTCAACCTGAATAGCCCAAGGAACTGAATGAAATATGAAACACTACAAAATCATAATATAAAGCCAATTTATGGCACGTGGAAAGAAGTAGTCTGTTTTCTTCAATGATGCAACTTAGCTTTCTAAATTATGAAAAAAATAAATACTTGCAACACCTTTCCCATAAGAGACATTACAAGATATACAAAGAAATGACGTTTGAGATTTAGAAGCACCTCCAATTTGGGGAAGCATATGCATAATCAGAAGAATGAAAGCAGCTATGTGAAGAATTCACAACGCACCTATCTTTTTGGTCTCCATGAATGTGTCAGTTACTATGTCAATTATTTCTTGTCTAGAGAGGATTTCCATCAAGCACCAAGATCGAGCCACCAAACCAGTTATCAGCCTATACCCCTGCAAACAATGAGGTCCAAAGTATTTGTAACATACAAGGAAAACTCTACACTACAAGATTTATATGCATTTTGATTTCACTTCAACTATATATTAAAAAAAAAAAAATCAGAACACACCATCTTGTTTCAACTGAAAATATAACATTCATAATCATCCATCTAAGATGCCTTTGTACGCAGCATATGATATTTTTTTTCCTCTCCTTTTGCATCCTTTTCTTAAAAGGTTAAAGAACTTTTGTTCCACTTGAAGTTGCAGCATGTCAAATCAATATTATTACAAGCAGCTCAATTTATCAACAGCATTAATATTAGTGACAGATGGATCTCTCCATGCTCTAGGTAAGAACTCACGTAACTTAACATATGAAAGTAGCTTTTGCATAGCTTAAGCACATTGCATCTGACTGTGAGCAACACAGACAACACACAAATTGACAAACATTTGGAATTAAGATTTCCCTTTCCCATGTTTTGTTAACAAGAAAAGATGATTTATGTCAATCATCAATAAATGCTTCAAAAGAAGGGACTTCATATCAGAACATAAGAAAATTGGTGGATGATGTTTAATCTGAATTTCTCACCTTCAGAGAGCTCACCTATTAATAAGTGTCTTTCAAGAAGGAAATTTCAGACGGCGATTAACGAAACTATATCAGAGGAAGTAGATTGTAAGGCTAGATATCTGATGAAGTGATATGCAATCAGCTAGCAAATGAAAAGGAGAATTGTTATCTACATGTAAGAGTTGATTAAATAGCTGCCGGCAGGAGGAATAAGGGCAGAAGGGAAGTATATTGTTTCACTGGCAATCTAAAATAAAGCAAGAATGCAAAAATTACAGTACGTAAGTATGCAAAAGATAATTTTGTAAAGTACTGTAAAAGCAATTTACATACTAAAAAATAGATTCTAAAAGGATGACACACCTTTTAGTAACTTATCAAAGTATATACTCACCGCCAAACGAATTTCTGAATCCTGTTGAAGAACGGATAGGAGCAGGCCCTGCAATAAACAATATCAACTCAAACACATGATAATCTCAAATGCCAATTAAAGGTTCATATGAACCACTGAATCAATAGCAAAATTTCTCTTGCAAACTACAATGCTTCATGAACTTAAATCTTCTTCTTGTCCTTGTCTCCTGACATCCATAACTTACATCCGGAAAATGAGGGTTGAAGGCAAAGTTAACAAATTGATAAATTGAAATATGAGAAACAACCAAAGTAAACTCTTTTAGAGAAAAGAACCAAAATTCAACTTACAGATGGTGTCAACTTTGAAGTCCTAGAAGCTGCTTCATAGATCAAGTGCCGGAGGCATTCTTCTGCCTGATTATCGAGAATTACACCATCTTCATAATGAGCTTCTCCAGAAATGTTCCCAAGAGCATGCAATGCAGCCTGTTTTTCAAGCATTTTTATCACAAAAGAATTCAGGATAGCTATTTGCAAAGAAACCAACGTTGAGATTTTGACCAATATCTTGGCAGTTATTTTCATATGTTGAAACATGGAAAGCCCAAAATGTGAATATTTCAGATCCTTCCTTGGTAAAAAAAAAAAAAACCTCAAAACAAAAATTCAATAATAAATATATTTACATGTCAAGTTGGCACCCTGATGTTTATCAGAATAACAAACAAGACGAAATTCATATTCCATTGAAACCACCAAATACACAGAATTTCAAATATAATATAAATATATATATATATATATATATCTAACCAATTGTTTATTATGATGATGTTGCCAATCAAATGCAGCATCAATAACGCGTCTTGCCGAAGGAGATGAACTTGAAAGAAGTAATGCAGCTCCAGGGCTTGCTGTAGCATCCAGTTGCAAGAAGAAAAATGGAAATGTGATATTTTTCAAGCTAAGATACTAAAATGATAGAAGAGAAAACTATTTAAATGATAAGAAAAGAGATAAACAATGAATCAAGCTCTTAGTCAAACAAGTTTTTCAGAAAATAATTGGAGCTAAAGTATGGAATGCAACACCGCATTAAATTTTAGGATAAAGAGGGGATATACAGTAATCATAGCAACAACCCTATCCAGAGGCAGAGTTAGACTCTAATTCCACTCTTCAGTAACAATAATAGCCATCTTGAAGTATTTAAATATAATAATATATAGACAAATAAAGTTCTAAACAATACAAAATACCTCAAACAATTGGCTTCAAGATGAGTTTATATTTTGAAATCTCACAATGAACATAAATTCATTGTCATTTAAATAATTGAGTAGTAATACACAAAAGGACTTGTTATGTGGACCATTACTGATATGAAGGACAATAAATTATACTTTATTTATTAAGAGTGAATCTATATAAATTTTTAAAAGGATCCAATCTAATATAAAATGAAAATATATCAAAATGAGAAGATAACTTTTAAAATGAGGGTGCCCACCCTCAAAGAAGGGTGGCTCCACCCCTGACCTTATCCATGAAACCAGCTTACTGTCCAAGGCCAGAGGATTATGAATCTAACCATTGATAAAATAAGGATGCTTAGAAGTATTCATCTATCTAGTCAGATGCACCCCTACAACAAAAGTGTAGCTAGGATTTTGAGATAACATGCCACTCAGCAAGTAGATAACTGGAACGGAGCATTCAACAGCATACTTAAACCAATTTGGCCCAAAGCTTCAAGTGCATATTCACATTCATCTGCTTCTTGACTCTGGAAATCAAACCTTTTATCGATGGCTGAGACTACCGCTCTCAAACCTGCATATATCAAAAGAAAATAAAAATGGGCATGAACCTCCTCCAACCATCTGATATGATTCATATGAATGCATATGCCATTTGCAAACCAGAAAGTCAAGACAAAAATTGCAACAGCACTCAATGTATGTCATTTTTTTTCTTTTTTTGATGTTATGAACGAGCATAAAGATCTTGTATTCATCAAAGGATCAGAGTAATAATGCTCTTAGTTATCTGGCTCTCAGAATGAAATATCTTTGCTCAGATAAAGCAATCAAACCACTCTCAAACTCATCACACATAAGAAGTTACAGTGGCTTTAATGTTTGCCACAGAAAATGCATTCTATCTTATTTATGAACCTATGTCTGTTCTTTAAATAAAAATGAAAGTAGCAAGAAATGTTTCATGACTACTGCTGGGCCCATTCTGAGGAATGGGAATTTCCCTTGCCATGAATTATTCACCATCTTAACAGTTGAAAAACTCTTAAGTAAAGCTGCCACAGAGAGAGCTTACAATCTTACTTGACTCATCGATAAACATAAAAGCATTTTCCTTCGACAGAAGCCTTCCAGTTATCATCGTTGCCCTTGATCTTAAAATTGATTCAGCAGACTCATTGCTGCAATAAAAAATAATGGTAAGTAAAACAGAACCTAGAAGGATAAATTGATGAATATACTTTTGAAAATACAGCATTTATGGTTGGAACCTGATTATTGAACTCAAAAGTTGAAGAAGTGTAGTTTTTGACACGAACTCTGCACTGTGTGCAACTTCTGACAACTTTATTCATCAAGCACCAGTAGTACAATATAAAAAAAAAGGATTCTAAGTGAGATAAACTATTAGTCCTGAACCACTATACAAGAATATACAATAAAATTTAATTCTAGAATATAATACCACTCACTGTAAGGGAAAAAAGGAAGGAAACAGAAGACACTCAATGTCAAAGTTAACTACTCTTAATTTCTACCATATGCTGCTTTGTTTTGTTGGCTGTGTAAAGTGTGGTCCACTTGCACACCTTCTAGCAGAAGTACTAAACACCATTTAGCTCTCTCAAATTAATAGTTAACTTAAAGGAGAGTATTTGGGACCAGGTATTTATCTCCTATTTGTTCAGATTCAGCAAGGAAAAGTGCAATTGGAATCAAAAACCAGGACTCAGAATGAATACCATTATTTCTTAAGATGTTTTGTCAAAATTCTAAATATATCTTCGTTTTTTCTTTTTGTTTTCTCTCTTCTCTATTTTTCTTCTTCCTTTTTACTTGAGGGCAATCTTCAACACCACCAATGGGCACCTCATTTATTTCTATGACATTTTCAACAGTAAGAATTTACTTCTCTTGCCTCTTCTCCCAGCATAAAATTGATTTCTAGCATTAAAATCCATAAATTTCAAATATTTAGAAGGAAAGTAGCACCCACATTGACAGCTATTGAATATTCCAAAAATGGCAAACATCTGTCAGCATAGGCAGACTTCAATTTGATCATGAATAGAGCGGGAAAAAAAATTATGCTCTTGAATAAACAGAATGCTTAAGAATTATATGCACCTAATGGCAAAAGTGCAAATCAAATTGCTGCAAACTTGGTCCAATTATTTCACTAAATATCAATATCCCTATGATCAAGTTCAAGATTGCCTTGTAGAGTGTTATTTGTAGTAATTAAGATCTGCAATTTGTGTTTCCCTAAAACGAAATAAAAAATGACATTTTGACCTTCACAGCAACAGGCAGAATTTCTTCTAAAAGAATAAAAGCAACTTTTGATGCTTTATATGAACCAAAACAGTACATAAAAATTTAATTTAATTATTAAAAAAAAACTGTAATCTTCTAAAGGGAGCAAGCATGGAAGAAACTAGAAAGTAGAAACCGTTCTGATAGATTGTTATAACAAACCTCATAGAGAAGTTCCAGCACACTCAAAGTAGCCAAAATGTCGTTTGCATTATTAACTTCTCCCTCAAATAGAGAGAGAAGTTTAGAATCGTAGATTACTGATGCTATGGAAGGGGAAATAGAGAATAGCTTCACTATCAATGCCAAAATTCGAACTCTTCCCTGAACACAATTTTTAATGTGAAGCATCCGTTACAATTTTTTTAAAAAAAAGGTAATCATAAATACAAACAGAACACTGCAACTTCTAGATGCTCAGCAGGTCATACCAGTGATGAACATTTCCCCATAAGGTTTCCAAGGTGTGTAGCTTCACTGCCTTTCAGGGGAAAGACAATACCCTATAGGAATTGTTTAGAATTCATTAGAAATTCTAAGATAATCTACCTAAGGTACTTTTAACTCAACAAACAATATAAAAGAAGCCGTATACATACCGCCCCTTTTGGAGAAAAAGCCAAATTCTTAATTGCATCCATTGCTGTAGTTGCAACTTGTTCCTCCCTATAGAGAATCTATTTATTGATTTTTTATATAAAAATTTAAAAAATAACTTTAAAAAAAAGTGCAGGTGAGAAAATATAGCAAAACATCATTTGGAAACAGCAACAGCTGATAAATTCAAAGCTTTGAAGAATGACTAGCCTAGTAACCTACAAGAGTTCCAAGGATTCATACCCACTTCAGTCTCAGAAGGACTAAAAATTAGGATTCTTATCTAGATTACCATGAACCTCCAAAAATCCAATCAAATCAAAGAACGATAAGAAAGATACAAGTGCACAGTAGGAAATGTAAAAGCACAGTCGATAATAAGTAGCTGAATACATTGAAACATTGGGAAGTGCTACAAGAACTTACCCATGTACAAGGCAATCAAGCAAAAGAGGGTATACACCATAACCAATGACTAGATTTGTGGCAATAGTTTCATCGATATTCTCCAGAAGGCAGGACACCTGCAAATATTTTTGTGTACATAGCAGACATCAGAATTAAAAGAGGACTATCATAGAGTAGTAATTAAGTGTTACAAAAGAAAGCGTGGAGAAATCTCTACAATAAAATGTCAGATGCAAGATTTCAATTCGTAAGTTAATAAGACCAAAAATTCAGAAAATGTATCATAGTTCAAAATGATAAAAAGTTTCTATTACCGCTTTACAAGCTAAGCATCTGACTTTTTGCGAATCTGCCCCCATACCAACTACAACAAAGGGCTGAAAGAGAAGAGAATGAGAAGTGAAAAGCAGAAAATATATATGCACCATTTTATATTCGAACTGTCAACATATGCAAATACATACCTATGCAAATACATACCTATACACGAAATCAATCATTTTCAAACATAACTTACCAAGATATGAGAAATGTAAATGTTTTTGGTAAAACCAGTAAAAAGAATTGGCAACTAATTCATAGTTGCAGGTGTGTACCATCCATTAATGAGGAATGAAATTATGAAGAAATACCAACACTAAAACAACAACGAAAGTCAAGTTGACAGTACCATAAAATGAGGAATAAGAGATGCTCCGTATTTCGTTCTGAAAATCCTGTCCAAAGTGTTAACCAAAGCATCCTCCAGCCCTGGATAATCGGCTTTAGTTTGTAAAGTACTGCAAGTTCAATGAAGTTAACAGTTTCAAAATTCAATATTAAAATAAAAATTTTAACTTAATTGGAGAAGGAGGGGGGGGGAGAGAGATGGACGAACAAATACATTTGTGTTCTGATGGAATAGCAAATTTATATAACATAGAGTAAATCCTCGGTTTCATATTAATTCATCCACAAACATAATACCCAGAACGGAACAAAGATTGACAGAGTAATAGCAAGGTCCAATCAAAATGACACTAAATTTCGATTAGAGTTGAAAACAAATTCACGAGTACGATGCGTGGTCTTTTTTATTAGTGCACTCTTCTGAAACAAAAAAAAAAGGCGTCCAGAGCAGAAAAGTTACTTGATAATAGCGGGGAGAGGAAAGCGATTGAGGAATTCTTTTACCGAATCGTCGGAGAGAGCAACTGAAATTATGAGATAATCAAGAAATCGATTATCAAATTTATAAATAAAGAAATAAAAAAATAATAATGGAAATGCCGGTAAAGGAAAAATGTACCGGGACTATAAGCAAATTCAGAAGCAGCCCGGAGTAACAGAGATGGATCAACCGAGTATTCTTCTTCCATGGCTACTCTGTCTTGTTCACCAAGTTCAGAGTTATTGAAGTAAAAGGAAACAGAGACGAGACAACTTAGAAAACGGGGAAGGAGCAATTCGAGAGTTTTTTTTTTTTTTTTCTCTCTCTCCTCACCGTGACTATGTGTTTCTACTTATCTACACTTTCTAATCGTAAATCTGAATTGCTAGACTATAAATAAAATTTTTATGATAATTTATGAATTTGAGTTAATCATAAAATTTATTGTGCAAAATAGTATAGAATTTTAATGTATTTTTGATAAAAAAAAAAAAGATATTTATAAAATACAATGAGAATTTAATCTATTCTTTTCGTCTATAAATCTATCTTTAAGTATTATTCAAAACAAATTTAAGATTTTTTAATGAAGATTTAAAAGTTTGGGGTATTTTATTGGTTATTCTATACTATCAAATAAAATAATATATTATCAGATAAATATCAAGTAACCTAGTTTATTATATCATTTTTAAGGTTTTATTAATAAAATATATTTTCAAAAAAATTTAATATTTATTTATTGTTTTTAATATAGAAAAATGGTGTAAAAAAATACAATAGAATATATAAAATATGACGAAAAGCTTCAATGAAATTGTTTTCAAATAGAATAATACTCCCTCCATCACTTTTTATAAGTTATCTATGTTAACTTTCCATATCACTAGATATAAATTGTTATTATTAATTTATTATGTATTTTATTAATTTTTTACTACATCACCCATTTGTTTCTCACTTTTTCCTAATCACTTATAGATTTTATTATAATTATAAATGTGAATACTTTAAAATATATATGTGCATATATTACTTTAATTTTGATAAAATGATTACAATAACTTATTTATAAATAGTGACATAAGAGGTATTCATACTAGACAACTTTGGAGTATCAGGTGCCTCGATTCTAATTATATAAAAAGTATTAATTTAAAAGTTTGTTGTCATTGTTAATAAATAACTTATCTTCACATTAAAAAATTCCACCATTTAATAAAAATCAACATGAAAATTAAATCTAACTTAGTTTTATTTTTCAAAAATTATAACAATATTTGTAGTTAATAATAATAATAATAATAATAATAATAATAATAATAATAATAATAATAATAATAATATGCATGCTATGAAATCTCAAGTCATTCAAAAGTACAAAACTTATCTTTAAATATACATAAATGAAATAGAAGTCAATACCTTCAAAATAAAAAAAAAAAAAGAAGAAAAAATTGAGATGCCTTATGGTATGAGGCCTTTTTAAAAATTTATATAATGAAATAACATATATAAATTTGTAATAAGATTAATTCGGATCCACAATTTACAATATACAAGTTATACTTTTGAACTATTTGGACACATCATTAAGTGCTAAAAAAATAAGAAGTTGAATAGATATAATATATAATAATAGAGAAATTGATTATTTGGAAAATGTAAAGATGTTGATTCATTTTATATAACATTTGTTATAATTTATTTTTTAATTAAAATTTTATTTTAAGAAAATATGTATGGCAAGCACAGGGAATGAAAAAACTTAAATTTTGGAACTTGCTTTACTTATAATAGATATATTTTGATTTTTAATTACTCACAACAAAAAAAAATTATTTAACACAAAAAAGTCTAATATATTTATATATATATATATAT